>CATOBL010000245.1:0-88822 GCA_951394255.1 Polyploca ridens | reverse complement strand
AACATGGCGGACATTTTTTCAACATTTTGAGAAAAGATTCTTGTTTTGTGACCCCAAGGACTAACAAATATCGATTTTGAGAGCAATCGGACCAGTATCTAAAAAGTTCAACACGGCGGATATTTTTTCAACATTTTGAGAAAAGATTCTTGTTTTGTGACCCCAAGGACTAACAAATATCGATTTTGAGAGCAATCGGACCAGTATCTAAAAAGTTCAACATGGCGGTTAATTTTTCAAAATTCTGAGATAAGATTCTTGTTTTGTGACCCCAAGGACTAACAAATATCGATTTTGAGAGCAATCGGACCAGTATCTAAAATGTTCAACATGGCGGACACTTTTTCAACATTTTGAGAAAAGATTCTTGTTTTGTGACCCCAAGGACTCACAAATATCGATTTTGAGAGCAATCGGACCATTATCTAAAAAGTTCAACATGGCGGACACTTTTTCAACATTTTGAGAAAAGATTCTTGTTTTGTGACCACAAGGACTCACAAATATCGATTTTGAGAGCAATCGGACCAGTATCTAAAAAGTTCAACATGGCGGACATTTTTTCAACATTTTGAGAAAAGATTCTTGTTTTGTGACCCCAAGGACTAACAAATATCGATTTTGAGAGCAATCGGAGCAGCACCTAAAAAGTTCAACATGGCGGACACTTTTTCAACATTTTGAGAAATGATTCTTGTTTTGTGACCCCAAGGACTCACAAATATCGATTTTGAGAGCAATCGGACCAGTATCTAAAAAGTTCAACACGGCGGATATTTTTTCAACATTTTGAGAAAAGATTCTTGTTTTGTGACCCCAAGGACTAACAAATATCGATTTTGAGAGCAATCGGACCAGTATCTAAAAAGTTCAACATGGCGGTTAATTTTTCAAAATTCTGAGATAAGATTCTTGTTTTGTGACCCCAAGGACTAACAAATATCGATTTTGAGAGCAATCGGACCAGTATCTAAAATGTTCAACATGGCGGACACTTTTTCAACATTTTGAGAAAAGATTCTTGTTTTGTGACCCCAAGGACTCACAAATATCGATTTTGAGAGCAATCGGACCATTATCTAAAAAGTTCAACATGGCGGACACTTTTTCAACATTTTGAGAAAAGATTCTTGTTTTGTGACCACAAGGACTCACAAATATCGATTTTGAGAGCAATCGGACCAGTATCTAAAAAGTTCAACATGGCGGACATTTTTTCAACATTTTGAGAAAAGATTCTTGTTTTGTGACCCCAAGGACTAACAAATATCGATTTTGAGAGCAATCGGAGCAGCACCTAAAAAGTTCAACATGGCGGACACTTTTTCAACATTTTGAGAAATGATTCTTGTTTTGTGACCCCAAGGACTCACAAATATCGATTTTGAGAGCAATCGGACCAGTATTTAAAAAGTTCAACATGGCGGATATTTTTTCAACATTTTGAGAATAGATTCTTGTTTTGTGACCCCAAGGACTAACAAATATCGATTTTGAGAGCAATCGGACCAGTATCTAAAAAGTTCAACATGGCGGACACTTTTTCAACATTTTGAGAAAAGATTCTTGTTTTGTGACCCCAAGGACTCACAAATATCGATTTTGAGAGCAATCGGACCAGTATCTAAAAAGTTCAACATGGCGGACACTTTTTCAACATTTTGAGAAAAGATTCTTGTTTTGTGACCCCAAGGACTCACAAATATCGATTTTGAGAGCAATCGGACCAGTATCTAAAAAGTTCAACATGGCGGACATTTTTTCAACATTTTGAGAAAAGATTCTTGTTTTGTGACCCCAAAGACTCACAAATATAAATTTTGAGAGCAATCGGACCAGTATCTAAAGAGTTAAACTAACTGCAACAAAACTTGATATTTATTAGGTATTTTAAACAAATATATTATTTTGATGACAATTGCGTTTACATAATATATGAATAGAATATGGATACATTAATTAGTATTCCATACTAGTAATTAGCTACACATAATACAATGTCCTCTCATTGTAACTGATGTCAATCAACACTAAATATTATTATTTTAAAATTTTAATTTACTTACTTATATCGTGCGGGTGCAAACGGCCAACCGAGCTGAGAGTACTGACTGTTGTGTGCGTGTCGACACACACAACGCTAACCCGCAGTAAAACACCTATTTGCCGCGCGCTGCCTTCGCACGACGCCCTCTTAAGTACATTAGTTAAGGCCTTACCCCACCTCAAAACTGCTCCACCTCTCACGTTTGATCCTCCATATCAATAAAAGTAATGAATCAATAATTTTGAAAAAAATATATAGTAAAGTTGAGGATATATACTGAGTCGTATATGATGTGAAAACACGATTCCTAAACATTTTCTCGATAGAAAAAAATCACAAACTTCCCTCTGAATTTTACAAGAAAACCGCATTAGTCAATTAATACTTTACCTATACTAATGAAACTTTTTATATAGACTGTAGTTAGTACAATACGTGTACTATATGATTTGAATTTAAAATCATGTTTTTTTTTAAATTGTTAGAAATTAAATTCCCAAATATTGCGAGTGGCACGAAGCGCCGCCGCACAGATTCAGTCGCGCTCCGGCGCTCGAACGGGGAACCCGCGTCTCTTGCTCTCACGACCCACGTAGATACGTACTTAATAAATTATAAGTGAAGTGTATTTTGTTTAAAATGAGAAATGATCGAAACAAGAAAAAAAAAATATGTCTACCCGATACTGACTGCAATTATGAAAATATACCGGACGTGGACCCGTGCCCGTAAGTATCAACCACCTAGCTAACTAAGTAGGTAAGATACTAAAATGTTTTCACAACAGGGTAAGCAAAGCATGCACATTTAGGTTCCTACCTACTAGGTAGGTACATATTATGTAGTAAATTGAATTTCTACAATAAACATTTCATTGATAAATATTAGGGTAGTCGTCCAAGTAATTGGCCACGGTCACATACTATTTTATTAGTATGAGAAAAAGAGAAGTAAAGCCTTTTTTGTTACATAATGCAAATACCTACGTACGTACTTACGTACCTAATCATAATTGCACCTACCTACTTACATTTTTCATTTTCAGAAATAAACAAATATGTACTCGATTCTGACTGCAAATACTGCAAATACAGAAAATGTACCGCACGTGGACCCGTGCCCGTGAGTATCAACCGCCTAGCTAAGTAAAGTAGGTTAGATACTAAATGTTTTCACAACAGACTAAATAAAGTTTGCCTACTAGGTAGGTGTATATTATGTAGTGAATTGAATTACTACGATTAATATCTTATTGGTTGTTCTAAATATTAGGTTTGAATATTAGGGTATTCGTCTAAGTAATTGGCCACGGTCGTATCATTTTAGTAGTTTGAAAGAAGAAACGTAAAGCCTATTTTGTTACAGATTGCAAATACCAACGGAACACATGGATACCAGTAGTTCCAAACATGGAAACGAACCTGATTTGACGACTTTACAAACGGTAGAATTGTGAGTTTATCTGGTAATTCGCTTCTCTGTTTCATAGGTACATACATACTTACCTACCTACCTCTAAATAATAGGGGTTAAAGTATGAAACTGCCGTTTTATTGTAATAGGTACTTCGAATTGACATAGAACCTCCATGGTCCTCCTTTTAAAAATGCGCAACATTCGATTAGTGACTTTCAGTTATTTTTTATTGAGCTTAGACAAGATTTTTTTAATGTGCAAAATTTGATTATCGACTTTCTGATACTTCAAAAATTCGAGTGATTTTTGAATACGAGCTCCGATGCGGAAATAACGCGGCAGAAACAGCTCGCAATATCAATGTTACGTTTAGAGAGGGGACTGCTAATGAACATACCATGCGATTTTGGTTTAAACGCTTTCGTGATGGACACTTTGATTTGAAGAACGAACCACGTGGAAGACCGCCCACACAGGAATAACAATGAATTGAAAGAGATGTTGGAAGCTGCGCGAGCCAAACTACCCAGGAATTAGCGGCATGGTTTAACGTTACCTTATTGACCAACAATATTGACTCATTTGCGTCAAATCAATAAAATAAAAAAATATGAAAAATGGGTGCCTCATGATTTGACTGATCTGTAGAAAGAAACGCGTGTTGAAACTTGTGTTGCCTTGTTGAATCGATACAGAAATGAAGAAATATTGGATCCAATTGTGAGTTGTGACATGAGATGAAAAGTGGATTCTTTGCGATAATCGTTAGCGAAAAATTTAATGGCTGACCCCAGGTCTAACGCCGCAACAGTGTCCTAAAGCAAAGCTTACCAATAAAAAGGTAATGGTAACTGTTTGGTGGTCTTAGTATGGTGTTATTCACTATAGCTTTCTCCGATCTGGTCAAGCAATAATAGCAGATGTCTACTGTGCCGAACTCCGAACAATGATAGCAAAACTAGCAGTGAAATGATAACACGAGACCTCATACAGCACGAGAACCCGTTTTAACTCTTCAGGAACTGCAATTAGAAATTCGTTATCCGTGTTTTTGCGTAATTTAGTTTTCTTCTCAGGAGGCAGTACAAAATGCACAATTACACAGTTTGTAGAATTTAGATCACCAGAGTTCTATCAAAGGCATAAATGACCTTCCTATTAGATGGCAGCAATGTATAGATAATAATGGCAATTATTTTGATTAAATAAATAAGTTAAATTAAAAAAAACTAACTAATTCAATTTTTCAGTACATGTCGGCACCTCATATTAGAGTAGTTGTCCCAGTAATTGGCCACGGTCACATATTATTATAGTAGTATGAACACCTAAAGTAAAGCCTATTTTGTTACAGAATGCAAAAACCAACGGAACACAAACAAAAACGGCATTGCTTGCATTGACGTCATCACCGATGGTCTCTGGAGTAAATGCTCCTATAACACAAATATATTGCAGAATTATGTGAATAATAATTATACTAATATTACGTACATGCGTGTCGAATAGATCATCTCCTTTTATTGAAGTCGATTAAAAATAATGTCTTCTTTAGGTAAAAAAAAATATGCATTGGTACTTGTCTACAATATTAATTGAATTAGAATTGAAATTAAATTTTAATTTTATTTCCATACCTACTAGTTATACAATAACTGTATATTTACCCTATCATATGGCGCTTTAGTACTTTTCTACAACAATTTAATTTTTTTAATTTTGAACAATGGAAATAAGAACAAACTTGCTGTACCTTTAAATCAACTCAGCAAAGTCCTAAACTCTTTCAAGGAGCAATGTATACGTTTCTATAATATAGTACCCATAATATAACCAAAAGCTACCTATACATACATTTAAAAAGATATTAAAACATAAATTATGCAAGAAAGGGTACTATAAAGTTTCTGAATTTGTAGATGACGAGAATGCATTTGAATGAATTGTTCGCTTCGCAGGCTATTGTTATATAATAATATATCGTTTGTAAATTATAATACTTCTAAGTATACATTTAAAATAAAAAGCTTGCCGAGTTTCTTGCCGGGGTCTTTCTCAGTTCAAGTTGTATTTGGAACCGGTGTAGAGTAAGTTTACGTCGATAAGTGCCTCATTAGGGCCTAAATTGAATAAATACTTTTTGATTTTTGATTTTATTTCCATACCTAGTTACAAGATGTCAAATAATGGTGTATTTACCCTATCGTGCGGCGCTTTAGTAATTTTCTACAATCGTTTTATTTATTTCCATACTTGGGTCAAATAATGATGTATTTACCCTATCGTACGGACGACTCGTGAGTCGTGTGTCGTGACCCCTGCGCTGCCGCGTGATGAACTCGTGCGAGTGAGATAGTTGCGACTGCGCGATGCGGAGGCTGCACGGCCGGGCCGTGTAGCGGGGGCAAAACTTGGATTTGAGCTGGGGTAGTGTAAACTCTTAAGAACAAACCATTAATAGATTTAAAACTAAGACAATGAACTGCTTTCGCACTAAAATAAACTTAAAACAACATTGTGGACTGTATGTATGACAAATCTTAAACATAAAGTGTTTCTTCAAAATTTCTTATAGTACTAACAAGTTAAGTTTTTTACAGCTACAACATACTATAAAAATAACTGAATGAACCATAAAAAATAAACTAATATAAACTAAAAATATTGACTAATGTTCTTTTATGTAAGAAGATGATTTATTATCTCGATAGATTTATATTAGTCAATATGGTTTATAACTATAATTGAATAATTTAATCAACTAACATAAGGCATGTGAACATTCTAATCGTCGTTTACAATGATAGGTAAATGACAAAGCTTCGAAGTTGGGCGCCGAATCAAGGAATTTTTATAACGAAGTGTGACAACTCGAATGAGATTATCCTTGCCGGGATGTACCTCTTCTACCTTACCATAGAGCCATTTCGTTGGAGGTAAATTATCCTCGCGTACTAAAACTATATCTCCAATTTTTAAATCGGGAGTTTTGGTATTCCATTTGTATCTTTGAAAGAAATGCGTCAAATACTCTTGGGACCATCTCCTCCAAAAGTTTTGAACCATGCGTTGTGTAAGTTGCCAACGACGTAAGTTGCCCATCGAAAGATGTTCATAATTGTGGTCAGGAGCAGTAAGTAATGGCTCACCAACCAAAAAATGACCTGGTGTTAATGGTACCCAGTCGTCTGGGTCTGGACTTGCAATGGATAGTGGGCGCGAATTGAGGCAAGCCTCAATTTGTGCTAGTACTGTAGCCATTTCTTCGTAGGTAAGAGTAGAATCACCTATGACTCTACGAAGATGATGTTTTGTGCTCTTAATTCCTGCCTCCCACAATCCTCCAAAATTGGGAGCATGAGGAGGGATGAAATGCCATTCGGTCCCGTTATTAGCTAACGAAGATGCAACTTCGATTGGAAATGAAGACTTCTCGCTATTAAATAGCTGTTTGAGTTCTCCAGATGCACCGACAAAATTGGTACCATTGTCGCTATATATATGGTTACAGCGACCTCTTCGAGCCACAAAACGTTTAAAAGCACTTAAAAAACCGTTAGTAGTGAGATCCGATACGGCTTCAATATGAACCGCGCGTGTAGCCATACAGACGAAGAGACAGATATAGCCTTTATAAGATTTGTGGCCTCTTCCCTTGGAGACACGAATATTTATCGGGCCTGCGTAATCTACGCCTGAATTCAGAAATGGTTTATCGGGAGTAACTCGACAGGCCGGTAATTGGCCCATCAACTGAGTCCGGAACCTAGCGGCATTCCTAATGCACGGCACGCAATGATGAATATGGCTTCTCATGACATTTTTTAGATTTGTAACCCAATATTTATTTCGTACATAATTGCATGATAATTGTTGTCCACCGTGCATAGTTTTCTCATGCGCATCAGCTATTATAAGTTTAGCTAGATGAGATTCTCCAGCAATTATAATGGGATGCTTGCTATTGTTTGATAAGTTTGAGTTCTGTATGCGACCACCTACTCGCAATATACCATATTTATCAATAAATGGGTTCAATGCAGCGAGCTTACTCTTTTTGTTCACATCTTCAAATTTTATAAGACTCTCGAGCTCCTCGGCAAATGCATAACATTGATGTTGCCGAACGCAGCACGAAAGAGAATCTTGTATTTCCTTAGCTGTTAAATATGGTAAAGGTTTTTCTTTATAGGTGTTAGAATATTTTAGACGTAGGAAACGGCGACAGAAAGCTATAACCCTCACTAGCTTCCGTAGAGAAGAAAATTTAACCCATATATTATCAGCATGATCCTTTACAGAACCTGTATATGCCTTTATTTTTCTCATGTCCAACTCCGTTTTGTTACATATGGAAATGGGTTTCTCATATTTTATAGTGTCATTACGTAACCAGCTTGGACCACACTTCCATAAATTATTGTCAATCAAATCTGCTGGTGTTATTCCTCTTGACGCACAATCAGCAGGGTTGTCTTTAGTGTTTACGTATGTCCATTGGGATGAATCTAAAAGCGTAAGAATTTCCGACGTGCGATTGGCTACAAAGGTTTTCCATCGACTTGGATGATCACTTAACCAAGCTAATACAATGGTTGAGTCAGTCCAGGCATGTAAATTCGATTTGTCTATGTTAAGAACTTCAGCCACTTCAACGAGCAGCTTAGTGACCAAAACAGCTCCGCATAATTCTAGTCGTGGAATGGAGACCTGTTTGATGGGTGCGACTTTAGTTTTAGCAGTCATCAAGTGACATTTAACTTCACCCTTTGCCGTAACACATCTTATATAGACCACAGCAGAATACGCTACGCTAGAAGCATCGCTAAAACCATGCAATTCGATTTGTGTGTCACTATCAGATTTATGAACCCAACGAGGTAAATGAAAATTAAGTAATTTACGTAACTCATCTCTATACAGACTCCATTCGTACAGGAGCTCCGTCGGTAAGTTTTCATCCCAATCGAGGCCAGTCAACCATAGTTTTTGGATAAAAACTTTAGCAGTAATAATACATGGAGCTATCCAGCCAAGAGGATCGTATAAACGGCAGATTTCAGAAATAATCTGTCGTTTAGTTTCAGGAACAGAAGTTTCGATTGATATCTTAACTGTGTAATCAAATTCATCAGTTCGACGATTCCAGGTAAGACCAAGTATTTTAGTAATATCATCTTCCTTTATATTCCTATCATTTCCGTCTTCACTATCTTTCCTCAATGACCATAATAATTCTTTCCTATTGCTATCCCACTTCTGTAATTTAAAACCACCCTTCTCCATTAGCGAATTCATCTGTTCGTAAATTTCAATCGCTTCTTTTTCAGATTGACAACCCGTCATGAGATCATCTATATAGAAATCCATCTTAACTCTTTCGGCAGCTAATGGATAGTTATGTCCTTCATCAATAGCAACCTGCTGTAAAGCTTTGACAGCTAAATATGGTGCACAAGACATACCAAAAGTTACTCTCAAAAGTCTATAGTCCTTAATTTCAGACTCAGTATCGTCACGCCAAACTATTCTTTGATAATCGGTGTGCTTCTCTGCCACCTTCACTTGCCGATACATTTTGATTATATCAGCGGTGAGACATATGGGATGTAAACGCCATCGCATGATGATATGTCGTAATTCTGGTTGCAAAGTTGGTCCGATCATTAAAGTGTCATTTAGAGACACACCATTGGTGCCTTTATTCGAGGCATCAAAAACTACTCTAGTTTTTGTAGTACTTTTGTCAAGTCTAATCACTGCGTGGTGTGGCAACCAAACCTTTTCCAGTTTCTGTTCTGAAATTGTTCTTACTTCTTCCATGTGATCAAGTGTCACATATTCTTTCAGTACCTCTGCATAATCTTTTCTTTGCATTGGGTTTTTTGCTAGTCTTTTCTCTAGATATAATAATCTTTTCACTGCATTTTTTCTTGTATCTCCATATCTATCTTTCGCATTAGAATCGGCACGGAAAGGCAATTCTACAATGTAGCGACCTATCTCGTCTCTACTTGTAGTGGCGGCAAAATGCTCTTCACATTCTTGCTCCTCAGGAGTCAAGACTTTTCCGTACATCAAACTAGGCTCAGATTCTAGCTCCCAAAACCGTTTGAGTAGCTCGTTATTTTCTAGCATAACATGCATATTTAGAATCTTATTATGACTCCCAGTTACTCTACTATCACTACCATTTACCTGACCCGACAACACCCATCCGAGGTGAGTATTCTGCGCAATTATACAACCATTGGGATTTTTAATCAAGCCCTTTTTCAGAATACTACAGTATACCTCAGCTCCCAATAAAATATCTATTTTATTGGGTGAATTGTATTGTGGATCCGCCAGAGTAATTTGACCCAAATCTGCCCAGTATGGTAAAACAAATTTATTTTCTGGCAAAATGGAAGTTACCTTGCTCAACACATGTGCCTTTACCTGCATTTTAAATGAGGGGTCATGAAGTGACTGCACATTGACAATAACCACATACTTTGAGGTTAAACCACTTTGACCTCCACCCAAACCAGATATACAACTTTTTGCACAAATTTTGTGTAATCGTAAAAGTTGCACGGCTGCTTCAGATATGAAAGATGCCTGTGACCCTTGGTCAAGCAGAGCTCTTAGTATCTGAGTATTACCACCTTTGGCCTCAGCTTTAATCAAAGCTGTAGCCAATAAGGTTTGGCTATGTGCTTGCCCTATTACAAAATGACTCATAATATTATCGTTGGCTTCATTTGTCAATAAAGACGAATCTGGGTACGTTTCGTCTGCTTGATCAGTCTCGGGTACTTCCGTACTTTCCGGACCGACTCCAGCTGTATGAGAACTGACTTTACTATGAATAAGCGTATGATGTTTCTTGTTGCATATACGACATGATATAGGTACACGGCACATTTTTACTGTATGGTTACTACCGAAACAATTAAAGCAAAGACCTAATGAATTAACAATATCCTGACGAACATTGACATCCTCTTTGGCAAACTTACTACAGGAAAACAACTTATGATTTTCAGTACAGTGAGGACAAACTACATTTGAAGCGATGTGCAATGACTTGGGTTGATATGCATTTTGTGTATTCTTGTGTTTAGGTTTAGTAGGCTCTATGAACTCTAACGCACGGAAACGACATTCTAAAAACTCTTGAAATTGTATAAAAGTAGGTAGCTCTGCGGATAATCTATTTACGTGCAATTCCCACTGTTTACGGGTTTCAGCGTCCAACTTCAGGCTAACAATATAAATAACAATAATGTCCCAAGATTCGACTTTAATTCCTAAATTAGACAACTCATGCATACAATCAGAGGTAGTATCAAGGAGATCTTTAAGACCACTGGATGATTCACAATTCATGATGCGTTGAGAAAACAGACGCTTAAGAATACAATTTGACATGAATCGTTTATTATTATATCGGCTCTGCAATAGATCCCAACATTTTTTATAATTGACCTGCGTAATAGGAATATGTTTAATCAATTGATCTGCTTCACCTTTGAGTTGAGTTTTTAAATAATGTAAGCGCTGAACGTCATCTAAGGCCGAATTATTATGAACTAAAGAGACAAATAGATCTTTAAATGACGACCATTCAGAATAGTTACCGCTAAACACAGGGATAGATATTTTAGGTAATCTAACAAAAGAATCTTTATTTCCATATGACTTAGAAGAATGATCACTACTCGTAGACGCCGAGCTACCCATATTGGATAGTACTGCCTTCAGCTCACTTTTGTACATTAAGAATGTTTCATAACCAACATCGAATATATCCTTTTTCATGTAACTACTCTCAGCTAAATCATCCTTCTTGTATTTGCAAATAATGCTCTCATGCTTCTTACAAAATTTTTCGGCTATCTTTTCTAAGCCTTCTAATCTGGTAACTATGTATGATTCAGTTATTCTCTCTTTAGGAGACTTCTTAAAGTTGCTCCTACCTTTCTCTATTTGTTCTTTTAAATCATCCATAAGTATAAAATCGGCTTCCATCTTTGTAATTTATTTAAATGAAATCAATTGATAATTTTCTAAGTGTTTGGGACTTGATATAGTCGTAGATAAATCGGGCATAGGTTCCCCGTCTCGTCGTTTTTAAGTAAATTATTCTAAGTCCCAAACTATTAATAAAATTTTACAAGTCCAAATATTCTCAAGTTTTTTTTCTAAGTTGAAACTTCACTTCTTATAAGGTTCAAATTAGAGTACTCACAGTTAGCCTTGCTTGCACTTGACTGACACTTCACTTTATTTCAATCTTCTCGCTATAGTTCCAAGATTCTCCACCAGGGGGCGCTCCACCACTGTAGCTGCTACCAAATTCACTTGTAGGGTCTTGCTTTATACAAAAATTTACGGGCTTTATATTGCAGTGTACAACATCATAGTATTTTTCAAAAAACGTTCCGACTCATAAGGACCTTGTCTACAATCCGTAAAGCCAGGGAAAATGAAAGACATTTATACCCAGGAACGCATAAGCAAATTTATTAAGATATGGGTTGAGACTATATAGTTATCAAAGAATGTATTAACATCGCGATGTAGAAATTATACAACGCCATCTAGTGACAAAAAATTAAATCTAATTATTTCCTACAAACTACTTTATTACTTGGACAAGCTTACCATCAGGCAGGCTGTACGCTAGTTTCATTTCAATGTATTTATTTATTTCATTATTTAACCCGTTGGTTCTCTGAGGGACACACATCCTATTATAACAATTGCTGTCATTGTTATATTTTTAACCGTGAGCCAAGTGATTAATGTATAAAAAAGTAGGGTAAAACAGAGGAAAGGGGGGGCGAAAAGCTAGTTATCTAATAATGGTACAGCAGTTTCATTGTAAAGGACTGTTTATAGTAAAAAGCTTAAAATACCTGTAAAATAATAGGTTCTGGATTAATCTTCAACATTGTCCAAACATTGATCATTTCCGATTTGAAATTAGATGACCAGTTGTCCATTAAAGGCTGTATCAATTCATACAAACTGTATGCAAAGGGGCACATCACTAGACCCTTCCTAGCCACAGTGCTTGGCTGTGTGTAGTTATATTCAACAAGGCTTAGCATCATTTCATCTACATCCGAAACATTGAGTAATTGTATAGGTTTACAGTTACGTTTGAGTTTCCACATCTTGCACAGGTCAGAGTCTAGCTGTTTCAGTTCAGAGTTATGAGCCAGCTTCTTCAAAACCACTTTTCTATTAGATCTTGTGTAGCCATAGTAAATATTTTTTGCATTAAACATACTTGACCAACTAGGATCTGCTTCTAGTATTATCTGATTGGAATATAGTTCAGGACACACTGAGACACCGTAGCAAGCTGGACAGCGATTAAGGTCAGTTAAATTCATTACTCTTGGGCTCTTAAGATCTCCAAATAGTAAGACCGACACATAAAATGAAATAGCGAAGATAGCAACTATCAGAAAAATGCGTTTGCAGAATCTTCGACGCAGCCACATGTTATTGTACACTTTGTCATTCATTTTAGACATAATTGTTTAAACAGTCAACATTATAATTTGTAAAATTATCTTGGAATTTGTAGTATTTAACTCTGTCGATTTACGGACATTTCTCAGAAAATATAAAATTTATCAAACAAACAACTGTCAGCTAGAGGTGGGTAGCTATTCTAATAACTAGCCAAAAAACGGCTATTCACAAAATAGCCATGGCTATGTTATCTGTCAACACGTAGATTGAAGATTAGGTAGATTTGCAGTCAGCGAATGGCGAAGAAGATAGCTATAGTTCGACATATTTACATATAATACAGCTACGTACAATTAATACTGCCATACTTACACTTTTACCCCATTTTGTGGGTAAACTGGTATTGGGCATTTAGGTTTTACTACGAGTCGTAATTTATCAATGGTGTGGCAGGTGATATTGTTATAACTTTATAGAAGTCATAATAAAACACGGGATTGATGAAGTATAGTTTAATTAAGACCCTAGACATACAAAATAAATAGTTTCGTACAGGCTAGAGGTTTTTTTTTGTATGAGTTGTGACTTATCACGTTTTGACCGCAACCTCCTCAGTTATTGATTGTATATACTGTACTGATAGGTGATGTATTCTGAAGACACAATTAAATACCTAATTATCCTTTGTTTCCATATAAACTCGCAAATTTTCACATTTAGAGAGTAGCCTTGCGGATCTGAAAGAGAAAATACCTGTGGCGAGCACACTTGGTCTGACCTACTTTAACCTTACAGTGGACTGTATGAGATTAACGACGAAAACATAGACTACCGGCTGGACGAAGTCACTCAGGACGCGACCAGATCCGGGCGAATCAGGAGAGAAAGACGGGGACGGAGTAGCAACACGAAGGGGGAGGGGTGAGGGGTGCGCGGTGATACGCGTAGCAAGAGCAGACGGGGTGCGCGGGACTTTTCGGGACTTTTCGGGATAAGCGGGAACGTGCCTGGAACACGGGCGGAACGTGTGGTACCTACTCGGGACACGATCGGGGCGCGTAGAACGTATTCGGGACACTTTCGGGACACGTGGAACGCGCGCGGGAAACACGGAACGTGTGCGGGATGCGATCGGGACACGGTTGGAACGCGTGGGACGTAATCGGGACACGATCGGGATACGTGAGGCGTCCCGGGACACGATTAAAATACGAGCGGGACACGTAGGACGTATCCGGGACGTGGGCGCTGCACAAGGGGCGCGCGGGGGGGCGCAGAAGGCGCGGGACACGCGAGACGCGGGCGCTGCACAAAAAGGCGCACAAGAGACGGCGCAGAAGGTGCGGGGTGCGCTTAACGCGCAAAATCGACGAATACTCTCGGCGGGGTACAGGAGGTACCCGGTCGGCGGGGCGCTTGAATGCCCAATTCACGCTGGTACTCGTTGGGGCTCTTGCTTGCCCGTAGATATCAGCTGCAGTCGGTGGGGCTCTTCTTTTGCCCAAGGATTCCCAACCACCCAATAAAAACAGCCTACACATTATATAAAAAGAATTACATAAATATCTCTATTTTCTTATGAGATAAAATTGAAAAACCGCAAGTGGCTCTCGTGTCGGTAACGCCGCGTCATTAAACGGTGCTACTACTTGAGAGGCCCTCTTTTTCTCGAAATAAGTTAACACAAAACTAAAAACCTTTCTTTCCTTACCTAAAACCTTAAATTAATACTTTAGACCTTATAATATGAATAATTTCGCACTTAAATGAATACTAGCACTTAAATATTTACATTTCACACTTAAAATTATTTCTTATATACAACTTAGGTAAAACACACACACTTAGGCACTTCACAAAATCAGTTCGCGTCGCTGACAATACCTATATTTGATTTCATAATACATGACATATATCGTCGTTATTTGTAAGTTATTATTTCCGCGTCACACGAATTCAAAACAATTACTTCCTATGTATCAAACTTACCTATAAATATAACTATAAATGGTTCTTTATGAAAACTACAAAAAATAAAACACGCTATTTAAAGTACTAAAATTAATAAAGTGGTAAAATTTATAAAATGCTGGTATCCCCATCAACTTATAATCCGACTATTTACGAATGACACGTAGTACCATAGTTAACCACCCCACAATAATAAGCCTCACACTTTGGTCGGTTAGCACTAAAAACAAATTTGGTTGATCATCGTTTTTCGACGAAATTATCTATTAAATTTGCATGATATTGACAGAAAATACACTTGAGTATAGTAATCCTTTGATTTCCTTACTGTATCAATTAAAAAAATCTACTTACCGATGAAAGGTTATGTTTGGTTAATTTCGTTCACTACGGCTTTTACAACCAATTACACAACAATTCACCATCACTGCACACTAAACAATATCTTTGAGAATATAAAAAAGGCACAAATAACATTCAATTAGGATTTCAAAGCTCTCATCAACAAAATATCTTTTGGAACCAGAAACTTGTTTGCCATCAACGAGTTCAACGACACCGATTTTGACACTGATGTCAAGAATAGAAACCTATACGCGAGATAGGGACAAAAAAATATGCTTAGTCCTGCTCACACATACATGTTTTGCCATATACGTATCTCGCTTTCGTAATTATTATTATTTTAGTGACATATCTACCTAATCCTGAATCTAAGTGTCAACACGATAATTGGCTATTGGCTTCTGGATGGCTACTGGCTACTGGATGGCTACTGGCTAGCTAGAAAGAATGACGAGTTTTCTTACCTGTCTAACTGTTGATAATTCGAACCAATTTGAACCTTAAGTGATTTTTAGCAATCTCTTATGTCAATCCCATACAAAGGTTGATCGTTTACTAACGATGACGATTGTCGATAACCATCTTGTCTAGGGGGGTTGACCACACTAGTCAGGGACCAGGCAGTGTTGCCAGTGGCCGATAGTCAAAAGCAACATGAGATAGGTCAAAAAGATATATTTTCACGAGAAAAGTGACATTATCTTTATATTATGTAGAAAACGATACTAATAATGTAATATGGTGAAAGAATCGTAACAATTTTATGAATTCAATAAGTAAGAAAAGAAAGAAGAAATCCAAACCTTCATGCTATTGCTATCTTCTTCATTCTTCAAGTGCGATAAAGAGAAAGAAAATAGACTATGGCTAAAAATCAAGTGCACCAACGCGACGATCAATTTATTTGAAATTAATAGTAGCCGCCATAACTTCAATACCAGAAATAAAGATAAAATTGCCACTCAGGTTATCTAAAGCTAATAAGACTTTTCTAGGGAATTGCGTTCTATTCTATAATAAAATCCCACTCGAAGTACCTAACTAAAATGTCATATAATAAAAAAGATTGTATAAAGCAGAGATTAATTAACAAAGCCTACTATAAGGTGGCTCATTACGTGGAAGACAAGAATATATGGTTGTAGTAGCTTCTCGCTGCACTTGCATCCCCCCTGACTAAGAGACAGTTGTATGAATAAGCTTAATAATGTATATTTTATAAGTATTTGGATCAAAAGCTGTAATATGAAAAGATCTTCCACAAAAAAAAGCCTTGCTGAATTTCTTGCCGGAGTCTTCTCAGTGTATTCCGAATCGGTGGCAATTTCAACTGTATGTATGTACCAACTTAACGTTCATAAGTGCCTTCAGGGCCTTAACTGAATAAATGACTTTTTGGTTTTGATTTGATTTTGTCAGTTTAGGTTCTAAGGCTTTGTTCTTTTTTGAGAATTTTGAGTGGTTCAAATTTTTTTAAAACAGTCTCTCATTCTAAATTCTCAATTAATAATTTTGAAATTCTTTTTCAGCCTCATTTTTCTTCAGTCAGATTATACAAAATATCGTAATATCTTTATCGTGATAGAAAATACAGATACGGATATTTTCCAGTCAAGGGTGGCAGCACTGCCTGCCTGTCATGTCATGTCAAAATATTAAAATGTTGAGCGATGCTTTATTGCAATTTTTTGCGTAAAACTATCTCAATTCTCAATGTAAATTAAATCAAAGCTATTTTGGATGTGAAGTATTTCATAGTTATTTTCAGTATTAATTCTATGTCAAGTGTATTTCAAGTATTGGACGAGACAGTAGTTTTTTATATATTGTTGGTCAGCTGTTTTTTGAAAATGAGTTTTATTTCACATTTTGTGGATAATTATACCGCGAGCCTGTACGATATTATAGGTAAGTGTATCATAAGTTATGATGGCTTTGTGTTTTCAGTATATTGTTAAGTAAAGGTAGTATTTGTAACCTGGTTTTTGTTTCCTGAAACAAACAATGCATGCAGGTACTTATGGCAAAGCCCTTGAAAACAATTGAATTAAACAAGTTATAAAAAGATTGTAATCCTGTTTGTGATTTCCGTCATGAAGTTACTTGAAATTTTGATATTTCTGAATTTATATAAGTTATTTGCTTAGTTTAATAGATATTTAGCTAATATGCAAAAAGTTGAGAAGGAAATGGTTATATTATATGGTGTAGCCCATAGACACATAAAAAAAAATCACAAACAAACTCTTCAGCTTTATCATATTATTATAGTATAGATAGTAAGCCAATAGGTTGTCATTCCGCAGATGTTCATAGTGGCAATAAGGTTCATTATCTGTCAAGCGGTCAAGAGTTCTGCATTCACTGTAATCTATGTGGTGCTTTTGATCATTACACACAGCAGCTGTAGCGATCAAATATAATACATGTAGAAATCTGACCACAGAACTGTAGATGGCTCACTGTGGGATTGAGCTAAATCATCACTTTACATGGCATGGTGGCAAGGAGTCAGATTGTGTATGGGCGCCATCAAAAGTGCTCTCTTGGTGTCATTATTCTAGCTGTATATTAGACAGAGAGAGCTAACAATACATATCACCTTTATCATAATAAGAAGAAGCTGTGGGAAGTTATTAGAGGTATAAGTGGCCAAAGGAAGTCGGTAGATTATTCCTACTGTCTACTATCAGCAACAAATCCTGTGGAGAGCATTAATGAAGTGAATAGATTCTTTGCGGAGGTAGGGAAAAATCTTGCTGAGCGTTCAGATATTAATGATGTCCACAAAAACGTCAGCAGCACATACCACACGCCGTTATCCCCCTGCAAATCGCTTGTCTTGCTTCCTACTGATGAATTTGAAATCCTTCAGATTATTAACGGTCTTAAAGATAATTGTGCAGTAGGACTAGATCAAATATCAAGTAACTTAATTAAAAGATACGCCCACATAATAGTCACCCCTATTACACATATATGCAACTTGGCCTTCTCAACTGGACTATTTCCCCGGGCATTTAAAACAGTGCTAATCAAACCAATACCCAAGGATGGCGATAGAGACTGTGTCAATAACTTTAGACCTATTTCAATACTTCCTACTACGTCAAAAATTATTAATTATATAAGTATACGATACTGCACTCTTCTTTAGCAGAGATAGCTGGGATGAAGTCTTTTTGGTTGCCCAGAGGGGATTTAGTAGAGTATACTCCTGGCTACAAGAGAATTTAATGATGCTCAATGTTGCTAAAACTAAATACATAACCTTTGCTCATAGTTCAAATCTTCTTCCACCTCCAAGTCTTTCCATTACTGCACACGGATGTAACTCTGTCTCTTCTTGCTTTACGTGTCCCCCTCTAGAAAGGACTGATAAAATAAAATACTTAGGTGTGATTATAGACCAGACACTTACCTTCAAACCGCATATTGAAGTTCTTTGTACTAGAATGCGTA
The DNA here is from genome assembly GCA_951394255.1 of Polyploca ridens. NCBI lineage: Eukaryota > Metazoa > Arthropoda > Insecta > Lepidoptera > Drepanidae > Polyploca > Polyploca ridens. Next base: position 70,107 of record CATOBL010000245.1, on the reverse strand, counting down.
AGTTGATATATATATTTAAGGCTCCAAAGCAAGTGGCTAACCGCAAAACAATCGCTAGGGTATACAGTGCTCTTTGCCAATCAATAATAGAATACTGCATAACTCCAATCTCCTAGCCAAATCCAATCTCCTTGAACTGGAAAGGGCACAGCGGTTTTGAAGGTTGGTGCAGGGCTTCCCTATCGTTTTCCTACAACGGACCTATACAAAGAGTGGAATGTTCTTACGGTCAGACAAATATTTATACTTCGTATCACACTCAAGCAGCACTCCCAATTACCGTACGACCCCAATCTAATTAAAAACAAGCGCAGGAAGGGCACTGTTTGCCATACTAAAACTTTCCACACCAGTCTCTCACACAATTTTTTCTGCTTCCTTGGACCTTACATCTACAACGAACTAAACGGAAATCTATCAATTTACCCTCTCAACAATATGAGTTGCAAGAATGTAGTATCCAATTGGTTGAAAACGCTCGACTACCCAGATACAGAGAAATTACTTAACTCATCTTCATGATTCCTATGTAAGTTCGATTTCGTCGGCAGGTTTGGTGAGAGGCTGACTAGCCTTCCGTCTGGAAGCCGCGCTTTCTGGTCTCTTGCCAAAGCTGCTGAAAGAAACTTTTGCCAGTCGTCCTTGCCACCACTCCGTAAGCCGGACGGAAACTTGGCCTATAGTGCAAAGGAGAAAGCTGATCTTTTAGGCTCTTTGCCTCGAACTCGACTTTGGATGATGGGGGCGCCACACCGCCTACCATCCCGCAGTGTGCTAGTTCCATGCCGGAGATGAGCATTACCCAACGGGAGGTCCGGCGGGAACTGCTTTCTCTGGACATCCATAAGTCGAGTGGGCCAGACGGCATACCGGCAGTGGTGCTCAAACAGTGTGCTCCTGAATTGTGTCTAGTATTAAAGCGTCTTTTCGCACTTTCCTACACCAAAAATGAAGTCCCGCCTTCGTGGAAGACTGCCCACGTGCACCCAGTGCCCAAAAAGGGCGACAGATCAGACCCAACGAATTACAGGCCTATCGCCATCACCTCCCTTCTCTCCAAAGTCATGGAGCGCGTGATCAACACGCAGCTTTTGAGATACCTGGAGGATCACGAGTTGTTGAGCGACCGACAATATGGCTTCCGCCACAGTCGCTCAGCTGGTGACCTCCTTGTGTATCTCACGCACCGTTGGTCGCTCGCCATCGAGAGTCAAGGTGAGGCATTGGCAGTGAGCCTAGATCGTCTGTATCTATGCTTAGGTATATCTTTTTTATTTTTTATTATTTGGAAAAAAAAAGCCAAACATAGTCAGATTGTCCAAAAAATATATAAAAAATGTAACCTTGCTAACTTTGGTGGTAACTTCAGTAAATTTGACCTTCATAAGTGCCCTTCTGGGGCCTAAATTGAATAAATGGCTTTGACTTTGACTTTGATGTGGCGAAGGCGTTCGATCGGGTCTGGCACAGGGGTCTTTTAACGAAGTTACCATCATACGGGCTTCTCGAGGGATTATGCAAATGCATTACCAGCTTTCTGTCCAACAGATGCATAAGAGCCGTCGTTGACGGTAGCTGCTCTGATAGCATGGACATTAATGCTGGCGTCCCGCAAGGCTCTGTGCTGTCCCCAACATTGTTCCTACTGCATACTGCATATCAATGATATGCTGTCTATTGACGGCATTCATTGCTATGCGGACGACAGTACAGGGGACGCTTATTACATGGGCCGTGCAAATATCCCTCGTTTCGAGGTGGAGGAAAGCCGCGAACGGCTGATGTCTGAAATCGAGAGTACATTAACTAGTGTCTCCGATTGGGGTCGACTAAACCTAGTCCATTTCAACCCCACCAAAACTCAAGCCTGCGCGTTCACCGCTAAGAAAACCCCATGGTATGTGGCTCCACAATTCCAGAACACCTCCTTGAACATCAGTCAAAGCATCGGGATCCTTGGCGTCGACATTTCTAGCGACGTTTTGTTCCGAAGTCACTTGGAAGACAAGGTTAAGCTGGCATCCAAAAAGCTCGGAGTGCTCAACAGAGCGAGGCAGTACTTCACATCGGGGCAAAGGCTACAACTTTATAAGTCACAAGTCCGGCCTCATATGGAGTACTGCTGTCACCTTTGGGCGGGAGCACCTGGATACCAACTTGGGCCTTTAGACTCGGTTCAGCGACGTGCCATCAGAATTGTTGACGATCCCGAGCTCACAAGCGGTTTAGAGCCCCTCAGTCTGAGGAGAGACTTTGCCTCCTTATATGTGTTCTACCGCTTGTACAACGGAGAGTTTCTAAAGAATTGTTCGGCTTGTTGCCCACTGCTACCTTCTACCATCGCAACTCTCGCCATCGACGGGGAGTCCATCCTCACACATTGAAACCAGAATTGTTTCGAACTGTGCGGGCTCAAAGGAGCTTTCTTCCGCGGACGCTCAGATTGTGGAATGGTGCGCCGTGGTTTTCCCAATGGAGTACAGCATGGGGTTCTTCAAAAAGGGCGTGAAGAGATTTCTTCAGGGTCGGCAACGCGCGAATGATACCCCTGGTGTTGCAAACGTCCATAGGCTACGGTAACTGCTTACCATCAGGCGGGCCGTATGCTTGTTTGCCACCTTAGTGGTATAAAAAAAAAAAAAGTTCAGTAAATATGTCTCACTCCACATTCTACTATAACAACCGCGCACAGTCCAAGCAAACTAATTCACCACATATAAAGCACCCACATAGATTCACTTATACACACTTACACATATTATTATACCTACTTATACTTATTCCTGGTACTTCTACTTTTTGTTTCTGCTAGAATATTTTTGATATTTATGCCCTTCTATTCATGTTTATATATCTAAGATGTAAATGTATTATTAATCCGTGGAGTGGGGTCCTGGTGACTTGTATTACAGGTTTTTTTAAACCTACAACCAGCACCAGTATCTCGCAAACCAGGTTGGCATAGTACGTATGCACTTTTTTGTATTAACTTTTGTGTAGAGAAATAAATGGTTTTTATTATTATTATCACTTTTTTTATACTACTTAGGTTGCAAACAATCACACGGCCCGCCTGATGGTAAGCGGTCACTTAAACACGATGATAATAAAAAAACAATGAAAAATTTCAATACTTTGGATGCTGTTTGTTTAGTAGAAATACTACTTTGCTAAACCTATTTATTACCCCATGCTCACACCCTAACCCCTAGTTTATTACCTGTGTGAACCTGGAACCCGACTTGAAGATATTGTAATTTTTTTTTTTGCATATGTTTGTACTCCGTATGTACCTGTTTGTACCAACTTTTTTTTCGTTTGTACCTCAAGGGGTTCGGAGATACGGGGGGTTGAAAAATGCTCAGAACCCGACTTGAAGATATCGTTATTTTTATTTTTGCATATGTTAGTACTCCGTATGTACCTGTTTGTACCAACTTTTTTTTCGTTTGTACCTCAAGGGGTTCGGAGATACGGGGGGTTGAAAAATGCTCAGAACCCGACTTGAAGATATCGTTATTTTGATTTTTGCATATGTTAGTACTCCGTATGTACCTGTTTGTACCAACTTTTTTTTCGTTTGTACCTCAAGGGTTTCGGAGATACGGGGGGTTGAAAAATGCTCAGAACCCGACTTGAAGATATTGTTTTTTTTGTTAATGCATACGTTTGTACTGGGTATGTAACCGTTTGTACCATCTTTCTTTTCGTTTGTACCTCAAGGGGTTCGGAAATACAGGACTTTAAAAATCTGTCGTCTAATATCGGAAACTCGGGCATTTTTTGAGATAATCAAAATCTGCCAGCAGGGTTGGATTCACCGTCGTTTATACCCGTTTGTACCACCTTTCTTTTCGTTTGTACCTCAAGGGGTTCGGAAATACAGGACTTTAAAAAACCTGGTACCTAATATCGGAATCTCGGGCATTTTTGGTGATACTCAAAATCTGCAAGCAGGGTTAGATACACCTTCGTTTGTACCCGTTTGTACCATCTTTCTTTTCGTTTGTACCTCAAGGGGTTCGGAAATACAGAACTTTAAAAAACCTGGTACCTAATATCGGAATCTCGGGCATTTTTGGTGATAATCAAAATCTGCAAGCGGGGTTGAAACACCGTCGTTTGTACCCGTTTGTACCATCTTTCTTTTCGTTTGTACCTCAAGGGGTTCGGAAATACAGGACTTTAAAAAACCTGGTAGCTAATATCGGAATCTCGGGCATTTTTTGAGATAATCAAAATCTGCCAGCAGGGTTGGATTCACCGTCGTTTGTACCCGTTTGTACCACCTTTCTTTTCGTTTGTACCTCAAGGGGTTCGGAAATACAGGACTTTAAAAAACCTGGTAGCTAATATCGGAATCTCGGGCATTTTTTGAGATAATCAAAATCTGCCAGCAGGGTTGGATTCACCGTCGTTTGTACCAGATTGTACCACCTTTCTTTTCGTTTGTACCTCAAGGGGTTCGGAAATACAGGACTTTAAAAAACCTGGTAGCTAATATCGGAATCTCGGGCATTTTTTGAGATAATCAAAATCTGCCAGCAGGGTTGGATTCACCGTCGTTTGTACCCGTTTGTACCACCTTTCTTTTCGTTTGTACCTCAAGGGGTTCGGAAATACAGGACTTTAAAAAACCTGGTAGCTAATATCGGAATCTCGGGCATTTTTTGAGATAATCAAAATCTGCCAGCAGGGTTGGATTCACCGTCGTTTGTACCCGTTTGTACCACCTTTCTTTTCGTTTGTACCTCAAGGGGTTCGGAAATATAGGACTTTAAAAAACCTGGTAGCTAATATCGGAATCTCGGGCATTTTTGGTGATAATCAAAATCTGCAAGCAGGGTTAGATACACCGTCGTTTGTACCCGTTTGTACCATCTTTCTTTTCGTTTGTACCTCAAGGGGTTCGGAAATACAGAACTTTAAAAAACCTGGTACCTAATATCGGAATCTCGGGCATTTTTGGTGATAATCAAAATCTGCAAGCGGGGTTAGATACACCGTCGTTTGTACCCATTTGTACCATCTTTCTTTTCGTTTGTACCTCTAGGGGTTCGGAAATACAGAACTTTAAAAAACCTGGTACCTAATATCGGAATCTCGGGCATTTTTGGTGATAATCAAAATCTGCAAGCGGGGTTAGATACACCGTCGTTTGTACCCGTTTGTACCACCTTTCTTTTCGTTTGTACCTCAAGGGGTTCGGAAATACAGGACTTTAAAAAACCTGTTCTCTAATATCGGAATTTCGGGCAGTTTTTGAGATAATCAAAATCTGCCAGCAGGGTTGGATTCGCCGTCGTTTGTACCCGTTTGTACCAACTTTTTTTTCGTTTGTACCTCAAGGGGTTCGGAAATACAGGACTTTAAAAAACCTGTTCTCTAATATTGGAATTTCGGGTAGTTTTTGAGATAATCAAAATCTGCCAGCAGGGTTGGATTCACCATCGTTTGTACCCGTTTGTACCAACTTTTTTTTCGTTTGTACCTCAAGGGGTTCGGAAATACAGGACTTTAAAAAACCTGTTCTCTAATATCGGAATTTCGGGCAGTTTTTGAGATAATCAAAATCTGCCAGCAGGATTGGATTCGCCGTCGTTTGTACCCGTTTGTACCAACTTTTTTTTCGTTTGTACCTCAAGGGGTTCGGAAATACAGGACTTTGAAAACCTGTTCTCTAATATCGGAATTTCGGGCAGTTTTTGAGATAATCAAAATCTGCCAGCAGGGTTGAATTCGCCGTCGTTTGTACCCGTTTGTACCAACTTTTTTTTCGTTTGTACCTCAAGGGGTTCGGAAATACAGGACTTTAAAAAACCTGTTCCTAATATCGGAATCTCGGGCATTTTTTGAGATAATCAAAATCTGCCAGCAGGGTTGGATTCACCGTCGTTTGTACCCGTTTGTACCACCTTTCTTTTCGTTTGTACCTCAAGGGGTTCGGAAATACAGGACTTTAAAAAACCTGGTAGCTAATATCGGAATCTCGGGCATTTTTTGAGATAATCAAAATCTGCCAGCAGGGTTGGATTCACCGTCGTTTGTACCCGTTTGTACCATCTTTCTTTTCGTTTGTACCTCAAGGGGTTCGGAAATATAGGACTTTAAAAAACCTGGTAGCTAATATCGGAATCTCGGGCATTTTTGGTGATAATCAAAATCTGCAAGCAGGGTTAGATACACCGTCGTTTGTACCCGTTTGTACTATCTTTCTTTTCGTTTGTACCTCAAGGGGTTCGGAAATACAGAACTTTAAAAAACCTAGTACCTAATATCGGAATCTCGGGCATTTTTGGTGATAATCAAAATCTGCAAGCGGGGTTAGATACACCGTCGTTTGTACCCGTTTGTACCACCTTTCTTTTCGTTTGTACCTCAAGGGGTTCGGAAATACAGGACTTTAAAAAACCTGTTCTCTAATATCGGAATTTCGGGCAGTTATTGAGATAATCAAAATCTGTCAGCAGGGTTGGATTCGCCGTCGTTTGTACCCGTTTGTACCAACTTTTTTTTCGTTTGTACCTCAAGGGGTTCGGAAATACAGGACTTTAAAAAACCTGGTAGCTAATATCGGAATCTCGGGCATTTTTTGAGATAATCAAAATCTGCCAGCAGGGTTGGATTCACCGTCGTTTGTACCCGTTTATACCATCTTTCTTTTCGTTTGTACCTCAAGGGGTTCGGAAATACAGGACTTTAAAAAACCTGGTACCTAATATCGGAATCTCGGGCATTTTTTGAGATAATCAAAATCTGCCAGCAGGGTTGGATTCACCGTCGTTTGTACCCGTTTGTACCATCTTTCTTTTCGTTTGTACCTCAAGGGGTTCGGAAATACAGAACTTTAAAAAACCTGGTACCTAATATCGGAATCTCGGGCATTTTTGGTGATAATCAAAATCTGCAAGCGGGGTTAGATACACCGCCGTTTGTACCCGTTTGTACCATCTTTCTTTTCGTTTGTACCTCAAGGGGTTCGGAAATACAGAACTTTAAAAAACCTAGTACCTAATATCGGAATCTCGGGCATTTTTGGTGATAATCAAAATCTGCAAGCGGGGTTAGATACACCGTCGTTTGTACCCGTTTGTACCACCTTTCTTTTCGTTTGTACCTCAAGGGGTTCGGAAATACAGGACTTTAAAAAACCTGTTCTCTAATATCGGAATTTCGGGCAGTTATTGAGATAATCAAAATCTGTCAGCAGGGTTGGATTCGCCGTCGTTTGTACCCGTTTGTACCAACTTTTTTTTCGTTTGTACCTCAAGGGGTTCGGAAATACAGGACTTTAAAAAACCTGGTAGCTAATATCGGAATCTCGGGCATTTTTTGAGATAATCAAAATCTGCCAGCAGGGTTGGATTCACCGTCGTTTGTACCCGTTTATACCATCTTTCTTTTCGTTTGTACCTCAAGGGGTTCGGAAATACAGGACTTTAAAAAACCTGGTACCTAATATCGGAATCTCGGGCATTTTTTGAGATAATCAAAATCTGCCAGCAGGGTTGGATTCACCGTCGTTTGTACCCGTTTGTACCATCTTTCTTTTCGTTTGTACCTCAAGGGGTTCGGAAATACAGAACTTTAAAAAACCTGGTACCTAATATCGGAATCTCGGGCATTTTTGGTGATAATCAAAATCTGCAAGCGGGGTTAGATACACCGCCGTTTGTACCCGTTTGTACCATCTTTCTTTTCGTTTGTACCTCAAGGGGTTCGGAAATACAGAACTTTAAAAAACCTAGTACCTAATATCGGAATCTCGGGCATTTTTGGTGATAATCAAAATCTGCAAGCGGGGTTAGATACACCGTCGTTTGTACCCGTTTGTACCACCTTTCTTTTCGTTTGTACCTCAAGGGGTTCGGAAATACAGGACTTTAAAAAACCTGGTAGCTAATATCGGAATCTCGGGCATTTTTTGAGATAATCAAAATCTGCCAGCAGGGTTGGATTCGCCGTCGTTTGTACCCGTTTGTACCAAATTTTTTTTCGTTTGTACCTCAAGGGGTTCGGAAATACAGGACTTTAAAAACCTGTTCTCTAATATCGGAATTTCGGGCAGTTTTTGAGATAATCAAAATCTGCCAGCAGGGTTGGATTCGCCGTCGTTTGTACCCGTTTGTACCAACTTTTTTTTCGTTTGTACCTCAAGGGGTTCGGAAATACAGGACTTTAAAAAACCTGTACTCTAATATCGGAATCTCGGGCATTTTTTGAGATAATCAAAATCTGCCAGCAGGGTTGGATTCACCGTCGTTTGTTCCCGTTTGTACCACCTTTCTTTTCGTTTGTACCTCAAGGGGTTCGGAAATATAGGACTTTAAAAAACCTGGTAGCTAATATCGGAATCTCGGGCATTTTTGGTGATAATCAAAATCTGCAAGCAGGGTTAGATACACCGTCGTTTGTACCCGTTTGTACCATCTTTCTTTTCGTTTGTACCTCAAGGGGTTCGGAAATACAGAACTTTAAAAACGGTACCTAATATCGGAATCTCGGGCATTTTTGGTGATAATCAAAATCTGCAAGCGGGGTTAGATACACCGTCGTTTGTACCCGTTTGTACCATCTTTCTTTTCGTTTGTACCTCAAGGGGTTCGGAAATACAGGACTTTAAAAATCTGTCGTCTAATATCGGAAACTCGGGCATTTTTTGAGATAATCAAAATCTGCCAGCAGGGTTGGATTCACCGTCGTTTATACCCGTTTGTACCACCTTTCTTTTCGTTTGTACCTCAAGGGGTTCGGAAATACAGGACTTTAAAAAACCTGGTACCTAATATCGGAATCTCGGGCATTTTTGGTGATACTCAAAATCTGCAAGCAGGGTTAGATACACCTTCGTTTGTACCCGTTTGTACCATCTTTCTTTTCGTTTGTACCTCAAGGGGTTCGGAAATACAGAACTTTAAAAAACCTGGTACCTAATATCGGAATATCGGGCATTTTTGTTGATAATCAAATTCTGCAAGCGGGGTTAGATACACCGTCGTTTGTACCCGTTTGTACCATCTTTCTTTTCGTTTGTACCTCAAGGGGTTCGGAAATACAGGACTTTAAAAAACCTGGTAGCTAATATCGGAATCTCGGGCATTTTTTGAGATAATCAAAATCTGCCAGCAGGGTTGGATTCACCGTCGTTTGTACCCGTTTGTACCACCTTTCTTTTCGTTTGTACCTCAAGGGGTTCGGAAATACAGGACTTTAAAAAACCTGGTACCTAATATCGGAATCTCGGGCATTTTTGGTGATAATCAAAATCTGCAAGCAGGGTTAGATACACCGTCGTTTGTACCCGTTTGTACCATCTTTCTTTTCGTTTGTACCTCAAGGGGTTCGGAAATACAGAACTTTAAAAAACCTGGTACCTAATATCGGAATTTCGGGCAGTTTTTGAGATAATCAAAATCTGCCAGCAGGGTTGAATTCGCCGTCGTTTGTACCCGTTTGTACCAACTTTTTTTTCGTTTGTACCTGAAGGGGTTCGGAAATACAGGACTTTAAAAAACCTGTTCCTAATATCGGAATCTCGGGCATTTTTTGAGATAATCAAAATCTGCCAGCAGGGTTGGATTCACCGTCGTTTGTACCCGTTTGTACCACCTTTTTTTTCGTTTGTACCTCAAGGGGTTCGGAAATACAGGACTTTAAAAAACCTGGTAGCTAATATCGGAATCTCGGGCATTTTTTGAGATAATCAAAATCTGCCAGCAGGGTTGGATTCACCGTCGTTTGTACCCGTTTGTACCATCTTTCTTTTCGTTTGTACCTCAAGGGGTTCGGAAATACAGGACTTTAAAAAACCTGTTCTCTAATATCGGAATTTCGGGCAGTTTTTGAGATAATCAAAATCTGTCAGCAGGGTTGGATTCGCCGTCGTTTGTACCCGTTTGTACCAACTTTTTTTTCGTTTGTACCTCAAGGGGTTCGGAAATACAGGACTTTAAAAAACCTGGTAGCTAATATCGGAATCTCGGGCATTTTTTGAGATAATCAAAATCTGCCAGCAGGGTTGGATTCACCGTCGTTTGTACCCGTTTGTACCATCTTTCTTTTCGTTTGTACCTCAAGGGGTTCGGAAATACAGGACTTTAAAAAACCTGGTACCTAATATCGGAATCTCGGGCATTTTTTGAGATAATCAAAATCTGCCAGCAGGGTTGGATTCACCGTCGTTTGTACCCGTTTGTACCATCTTTCTTTTCGTTTGTACCTCAAGGGGTTCGGAAATACAGAACTTTAAAAAACCTGGTACCTAATATCGGAATCTCGGGCATTTTTGGTGATAATCAAAATCTGCAAGCGGGGTTAGATACACCGCCGTTTGTACCCGTTTGTACCATCTTTCTTTTCGTTTGTACCTCAAGGGGTTCGGAAATACAGAACTTTAAAAAACCTAGTACCTAATATCGGAATCTCGGGCATTTTTGGTGATAATCAAAATCTGCAAGCGGGGTTAGATACACCGTCGTTTGTACCCGTTTGTACCACCTTTCTTTTCGTTTGTACCTCAAGGGGTTCGGAAATACAGGACTTTAAAAAACCTGTTCTCTAATATCGGAATCTCGGGCATTTTTTGAGATAATCAAAATCTGCCAGCAGGGTTGGATTCGCCGTCGTTTGTACCCGTTTGTACCAACTTTTTTTTCGTTTGTACCTCAAGGGGTTCGGAAATACAGGACTTTAAAAACCTGTTCTCTAATATCGGAATTTCGGGCAGTTTTTGAGATAATCAAAATCTGCCAGCAGGGTTGGATTCGCCGTCGTTTGTACCCGTTTGTACCAACTTTTTTTTCGTTTGTACCTCAAGGTGTTCGGAAATACAGGACTTTAAAAAACCTGTTCTCTAATATCGGAATCTCGGGCATTTTTTGAGATAATCAAAATCTGCCAGCAGGGTTGGATTCACCGTCGTTTGTACCCGTTTGTACCATCTTTCTTTTCGTTTGTACCTCAAGGGGTTCGGAAATACAGAACTTTAAAAAACCTGGTACCTAATATCGGAATCTCGGGCATTTTTGGTGATAATCAAAATCTGCAAGCGGGGTTGAAACACCGTCGTTTGTACCCGTTTGTACCATCTTTCTTTTCGTTTGTACCTCAAGGGGTTCGGAAATACAGGACTTTAAAAAACCTGGTACCTAATATCGGAATCTCGGGCATTTTTGGTGATAATCAAAATCTGCAAGCAGGGTTAGATACACCGTCGTTTGTACCCGTTTGTACCATCTTTCTTTTCGTTTGTACCTCAAGGGGTTCGGAAATACAGAACTTTAAAAAACCTGGTACCTAATATCGGAATTTCGGGCAGTTTTTGAGATAATCAAAATCTGCCAGCAGGGTTGAATTCGCCGTCGTTTGTACCCGTTTGTACCAACTTTTTTTTCGTTTGTACCTGAAGGGGTTCGGAAATACAGGACTTTAAAAAACCTGTTCCTAATATCGGAATCTCGGGCATTTTTTGAGATAATCAAAATCTGCCAGCAGGGTTGGATTCACCGTCGTTTGTACCCGTTTGTACCACCTTTTTTTTCGTTTGTACCTCAAGGGGTTCGGAAATACAGGACTTTAAAAAACCTGGTAGCTAATATCGGAATCTCGGGCATTTTTTGAGATAATCAAAATCTGCCAGCAGGGTTGGATTCACCGTCGTTTGTACCCGTTTGTACCATCTTTCTTTTCGTTTGTACCTCAAGGGGTTCGGAAATACAGGACTTTAAAAAACCTGTTCTCTAATATCGGAATTTCGGGCAGTTTTTGAGATAATCAAAATCTGTCAGCAGGGTTGGATTCGCCGTCGTTTGTACCCGTTTGTACCAACTTTTTTTTCGTTTGTACCTCAAGGGGTTCGGAAATACAGGACTTTAAAAAACCTGGTAGCTAATATCGGAATCTCGGGCATTTTTTGAGATAATCAAAATCTGCCAGCAGGGTTGGATTCACCGTCGTTTGTACCCGTTTGTACCATCTTTCTTTTCGTTTGTACCTCAAGGGGTTCGGAAATACAGGACTTTAAAAAACCTGGTACCTAATATCGGAATCTCGGGCATTTTTTGAGATAATCAAAATCTGCCAGCAGGGTTGGATTCACCGTCGTTTGTACCCGTTTGTACCATCTTTCTTTTCGTTTGTACCTCAAGGGGTTCGGAAATACAGAACTTTAAAAAACCTGGTACCTAATATCGGAATCTCGGGCATTTTTGGTGATAATCAAAATCTGCAAGCGGGGTTAGATACACCGCCGTTTGTACCCGTTTGTACCATCTTTCTTTTCGTTTGTACCTCAAGGGGTTCGGAAATACAGAACTTTAAAAAACCTAGTACCTAATATCGGAATCTCGGGCATTTTTGGTGATAATCAAAATCTGCAAGCGGGGTTAGATACACCGTCGTTTGTACCCGTTTGTACCACCTTTCTTTTCGTTTGTACCTCAAGGGGTTCGGAAATACAGGACTTTAAAAAACCTGTTCTCTAATATCGGAATCTCGGGCATTTTTTGAGATAATCAAAATCTGCCAGCAGGGTTGGATTCGCCGTCGTTTGTACCCGTTTGTACCAACTTTTTTTTCGTTTGTACCTCAAGGGGTTCGGAAATACAGGACTTTAAAAACCTGTTCTCTAATATCGGAATTTCGGGCAGTTTTTGAGATAATCAAAATCTGCCAGCAGGGTTGGATTCGCCGTCGTTTGTACCCGTTTGTACCAACTTTTTTTTCGTTTGTACCTCAAGGTGTTCGGAAATACAGGACTTTAAAAAACCTGTTCTCTAATATCGGAATCTCGGGCATTTTTTGAGATAATCAAAATCTGCCAGCAGGGTTGGATTCACCGTCGTTTGTTCCCGTTTGTACCACCTTTCTTTTCGTTTGTACCTCAAGGGGTTCGGAAATATAGGACTTTAAAAAACCTGGTAGCTAATATCGGAATCTCGGGCATTTTTGGTGATAATCAAAATCTGCAAGCAGGGTTAGATACACCGTCGTTTGTACCCGTTTGTACCATCTTTCTTTTCGTTTGTACCTCAAGGGGTTCGGAAATACAGAACTTTAAAAACGGTACCTAATATCGGAATCTCGGGCATTTTTGGTGATAATCAAAATCTGCAAGCGGGGTTAGATACACCGCCGTTTGTACCCGTTTGTACCATCTTTCTTTTCGTTTGTACCTCAAGGGGTTCGGAAATACAGAACTTTAAAAAACCTAGTACCTAATATCGGAATCTCGGGCATTTTTGGTGATAATCAAAATCTGCAAGCGGGGTTAGATACACCGTCGTTTGTACCCGTTTGTACCACCTTTCTTTTCGTTTGTACCTCAAGGGGTTCGGAAATACAGGACTTTAAAAAACCTGTTCTCTAATATCGGAATCTCGGGCATTTTTTGAGATAATCAAAATCTGCCAGCAGGGTTGGATTCGCCGTCGTTTGTACCCGTTTGTACCAACTTTTTTTTCGTTTGTACCTCAAGGGGTTCGGAAATACAGGACTTTAAAAACCTGTTCTCTAATATCGGAATTTCGGGCAGTTTTTGAGATAATCAAAATCTGCCAGCAGGGTTGGATTCGCCGTCGTTTGTACCCGTTTGTACCAACTTTTTTTTCGTTTGTACCTCAAGGGGTTCGGAAATACAGGACTTTAAAAAACCTGGTAGCTAATATCGGAATCTCGGGCATTTTTGGTGATAATCAAAATCTGCAAGCAGGGTTAGATACACCGTCGTTTGTACCCGTTTGTACCATCTTTCTTTTCGTTTGTACCTCAAGGGGTTCGGAAATACAGAACTTTAAAAACGGTACCTAATATCGGAATCTCGGGCATTTTTGGTGATAATCAAAATCTGCAAGCGGGGTTAGATACACCGTCGTTTGTACCCGTTTGTACCATCTTTCTTTTCGTTTGTACCTCAAGGGGTTCGGAAATACAGGACTTTAAAAATCTGTCGTCTAATATCGGAAACTCGGGCATTTTTTGAGATAATCAAAATCTGCCAGCAGGGTTGGATTCACCGTCGTTTATACCCGTTTGTACCACCTTTCTTTTCGTTTGTACCTCAAGGGGTTCGGAAATACAGGACTTTAAAAAACCTGGTACCTAATATCGGAATCTCGGGCATTTTTGGTGATACTCAAAATCTGCAAGCAGGGTTAGATACACCTTCGTTTGTACCCGTTTGTACCATCTTTCTTTTCGTTTGTACCTCAAGGGGTTCGGAAATACAGAACTTTAAAAAACCTGGTACCTAATATCGGAATATCGGGCATTTTTGTTGATAATCAAATTCTGCAAGCGGGGTTAGATACACCGTCGTTTGTACCCGTTTGTACCATCTTTCTTTTCGTTTGTACCTCAAGGGGTTCGGAAATACAGGACTTTAAAAAACCTGGTAGCTAATATCGGAATCTCGGGCATTTTTTGAGATAATCAAAATCTGCCAGCAGGGTTGGATTCACCGTCGTTTGTACCCGTTTGTACCACCTTTCTTTTCGTTTGTACCTCAAGGGGTTCGGAAATACAGGACTTTAAAAAACCTGGTACCTAATATCGGAATCTCGGGCATTTTTGGTGATACTCAAAATCTGCAAGCAGGTTTAGATACACCTTCGTTTGTACCCGTTTGTACCATCTTTCTTTTCGTTTGTACCTCAAGGGGTTCGGAAATACAGAACTTTAAAAAACCTGGTACCTAATATCGGAATCTCGGGCATTTTTGGTGATAATCAAAATCTGCAAGCGGGGTTAGATACACCGTCGTTTGTACCCGTTTGTACCATCTTTCTTTTCGTTTGTACCTCAAGGGGTTCGGAAATACAGGACTTTAAAAAACCTGGTACCTAATATCGGAATTTCGGGCAGTTTTTGAGATAATCAAAATCTGCCAGCAGGGTTGAATTCGCCGTCGTTTGTACCCGTTTGTACCAACTTTTTTTCGTTTGTACCTGAAGGGGTTCGGAAATACAGGACTTTAAAAAACCTGTTCCTAATATCGGAATCTCGGGCATTTTTTGAGATAATCAAAATCTGCCAGCAGGGTTGGATTCACCGTCGTTTGTACCCGTTTGTACCACCTTTTTTTTCGTTTGTACCTCAAGGGGTTCGGAAATACAGGACTTTAAAAAACCTGGTAGCTAATATCGGAATCTCGGGCATTTTTTGAGATAATCAAAATCTGCCAGCAGGGTTGGATTCACCGTCGTTTGTACCCGTTTGTACCATCTTTCTTTTCGTTTGTACCTCAAGGGGTTCGGAAATATAGGACTTTAAAAAACCTGGTAGCTAATATCGGAATCTCGGGCATTTTTGGTGATAATCAAAATCTGCAAGCGGGGTTAGATACACCGTCGTTTGTACCCGTTTGTACCACCTTTCTTTTCGTTTGTACCTCAAGGGGTTCGGAAATATAGGACTTTAAAAAACCTGTTCTCTAATATCGGAATTTCGGGCAGTTTTTGAGATAATCAAAATCTGCCAGCAGGGTTGGATTCGCCGTCGTTTGTACCCGTTTGTACCAACTTTTTTTTCGTTTGTACCTCAAGGGGTTCGGAAATACAGGACTTTAAAAAACCTGGTAGCTAATATCGGAATCTCGGGCATTCTTTGAGATAATCAAAATCTGCCAGCAGGGTTGGATTCACCGTCGTTTGTACCCGTTTGTACCATCTTTCTTTTCGTTTGTACCTCAAGGGGTTCGGAAATACAGAACTTTAAAAAACCTGGTACCTAATATCGGAATCTCGGGCATTTTTGGTGATAATCAAAATCTGCAAGCGGGGTTAGATACACCGTCGTTTGTACCAGTTTGTACCACCTTTCTTTTCGTTTGTACCTCAAGGGGTTCGGAAATACAGGACTTTAAAAAACCTGTTCTCTAATATCGGAATTTCGGGCAGTTTTTGAGATAATCAAAATCTGCCAGCAGGGTTGGATTCGCCGTCGTTTGTACCCGTTTGTACCAACTTTTTTTTCGTTTGTACCTCAAGGGGTTCGGAAATACAGGACTTTAAAAAACCTGGTACCTAATATCGGAATCTCGGGCATTCTTTGAGATAATCAAAATCTGCCAGCAGGGTTGGATTCACCGTCGTTTGTACCCGTTTGTACCATCTTTCTTTTCGTTTGTACCTCAAGGGGTTCGGAAATACAGAACTTTAAAAAACCTGGTACCTAATATCGGAATCTCGGGCATTTTTGGTGATAATCAAAATCTGCAAGCGGGGTTAGATACACCGTCGTTTGTACCAGTTTGTACCACCTTTCTTTTCGTTTGTACCTCAAGGGGTTCGGAAATACAGGACTTTAAAAAACCTGTTCTCTAATATCGGAATTTCGGGCAGTTTTTGAGATAATCAAAATCTGCCAGCAGGGTTGGATTCGCCGTCGTTTGTACCCGTTTGTACCAACTTTTTTTTCGTTTGTACCTCAAGGGGTTCGGAAATACAGGACTTTAAAAAACCTGTTCTCTAATAACGGAATTTCGGGCAGTTTTTGAGATAATCAAAATCTGCCAGCAGGGTTGGATTCACCATCGTTTGTACCCGTTTGTACCAACTTTTTTTTCGTTTGTACCTCAAGGGGTTCGGAAATACAGGACTTTAAAAAACCTGTTCTCTAATATCGGAATTTCGGGCAGTTTTTGAGATAATCAAAATCTGCCAGCAGGGTTGGATTCACCGTCGTTTGTACCCGTTTGTACCATCTTTCTTTTCGTTTGTACCTCAAGGGGTTCGGAAATACAGAACTTTAAAAAACCTGGTACCTAATATCGGAATCTCGGGCATTTTTGTTGATAATCAAATTCTGCAAGCGGGGTTAGATACACCGTCGTTTGTACCCGTTTGTACCATCTTTCTTTTCGTTTGTACCTCAAGGGGTTCGGAAATACAGGACTTTAAAAAACCTGGTAGCTAATATCGGAATCTCGGGCATTTTTGGTGATAATCAAAATCTGCAAGCAGGGTTAGATACACCGTCGTTTGTACCCGTTTGTACCATCTTTCTTTTCGTTTGTACCTCAAGGGGTTCGGAAATACAGAACTTTAAAAACGGTACCTAATATCGGAATCTCGGGCATTTTTGGTGATAATCAAAATCTGCAAGCAGGGTTAGATACACCGTCGTTTGTACCCGTTTGTACCATCTTTCTTTTCGTTTGTACCTCAAGGGGTTCGGAAATACAGAACTTTAAAAAACCTGGTACCTAATATCGGAATCTCGGGCATTTTTGGTGATAATCAAAATCTGCAAGCGGGGTTAGATACACCGTCGTTTGTACCCGTTTGTACCACCTTTCTTTTCGTTTGTACCTCAAGGGGTTCGGAAATATAGGACTTTAAAAAACCTGGTAGCTAATATCGGAATCTCGGGCATTTTTGGTGATAATCAAAATCTGCAAGCAGGGTTAGATACACCGTCGTTTGTACCCGTTTGTACCATCTTTCTTTTCGTTTGTACCTCAAGGGGTTCGGAAATACAGAACTTTAAAAACGGTACCTAATATCGGAATCTCGGGCATTTTTGGTGATAATCAAAATCTGCAAGCAGGGTTAGATACACCGTCGTTTGTACCCGTTTGTACCATCTTTCTTTTCGTTTGTACCTCAAGGGGTTCGGAAATACAGAACTTTAAAAAACCTGGTACCTAATATCGGAATCTCGGGCATTTTTGGTGATAATCAAAATCTGCAAGCGGGGTTAGATACACCGTCGTTTGTACCCGTTTGTACCACCTTTCTTTTCGTTTGTACCTCAAGGGGTTCGGAAATATAGGACTTTAAAAAACCTGTTCTCTAATATCGGAATTTCGGGCAGTTTTTGAGATAATCAAAATCTGCCAGCAGGGTTGGATTCGCCGTCGTTTGTACCCGTTTGTACCAACTTTTTTTTCGTTTGTACCTCAAGGGGTTCGGAAATACAGGACTTTAAAAAACCTGGTAGCTAATATCGGAATCTCGGGCATTCTTTGAGATAATCAAAATCTGCCAGCAGGGTTGGATTCACCGTCGTTTGTACCCGTTTGTACCATCTTTCTTTTCGTTTGTACCTCAAGGGGTTCGGAAATACAGAACTTTAAAAAACCTGGTACCTAATATCGGAATCTCGGGCATTTTTGGTGATAATCAAAATCTGCAAGCGGGGTTAGATACACCGTCGTTTGTACCAGTTTGTACCACCTTTCTTTTCGTTTGTACCTCAAGGGGTTCGTAAATACAGGACTTTAAAAAACCTGTTCTCTAATATCGGAATTTCGGGCAGTTTTTCAGATAATCAAAATCTGCCAGCAGGGTTGGATTCACCATCGTTTGTACCCGTTTGTACCAACTTTTTTTTCGTTTGTACCTCAAGGGGTTCGGAAATACAGGACTTTAAAAAACCTGTTCTCTTATATCGGAATCTCGGGCATTTTTGGTGATAATCAAAATCTGCAAGCAGGGTTAGATACACCGTCGTTTGTACCCGTTTGTACCATCTTTCTTTTCGTTTGTACCTCAAGGGGTTCGGAAATACAGAACTTTAAAAAACCTGGTACCTAATATCGGAATCTCGGGCATTTTTGGTGATAATCAAAATCTGCAAGCGGGGTTAGATACACCGTCGTTTGTACCCGTTTGTACCACCTTTCTTTTCGTTTGTACCTCAAGGGGTTCGGAAATATAGGACTTTAAAAAACCTGTTCTCTAATATCGGAATTTCGGGCAGTTTTTGAGATAATCAAAATCTGCCAGCAGGGTTGGATTCGCCGTCGTTTGTACCCGTTTGTACCAACTTTTTTTTCGTTTGTACCTCAAGGGGTTCGGAAATACAGGACTTTAAAAAACCTGGTAGCTAATATCGGAATCTCGGGCATTCTTTGAGATAATCAAAATCTGCCAGCAGGGTTGGATTCACCGTCGTTTGTACCCGTTTGTACCATCTTTCTTTTCGTTTGTACCTCAAGGGGTTCGGAAATACAGAACTTTAAAAAACCTGGTACCTAATATCGGAATCTCGGGCATTTTTGGTGATAATCAAAATCTGCAAGCGGGGTTAGATACACCGTCGTTTGTACCAGTTTGTACCACCTTTCTTTTCGTTTGTACCTCAAGGGGTTCGGAAATACAGGACTTTAAAAAACCTGTTCTCTAATATCGGAATTTCGGGCAGTTTTTGAGATAATCAAAATCTGCCAGCAGGGTTGGATTCGCCGTCGTTTGTACCCGTTTGTACCAACTTTTTTTTCGTTTGTACCTCAAGGGGTTCGGAAATACAGGACTTTAAAAAACCTGTTCTCTAATATCGGAATTTCGGGCAGTTTTTGAGATAATCAAAATCTGCCAGCAGGGTTGGATTCGCCGTCGTTTGTACCCGTTTGTACCACCTTTCTTTTCGTTTGTACCTCAAGGGGTTCTGAAATACAGGACTTTAAAAAACCTGGTACCTAATATCGGAATCTCGGGCATTTTTGGTGATACTCAAAATCTGCAAGCAGGGTTAGATACACCTTCGTTTGTACCCGTTTGTACCATCTTTCTTTTCGTTTGTACCTCAAGGGGTTCGGAAATACAGAACTTTAAAAAACCTGGTACCTAATATCGGAATCTCGGGCATTTTTGGTGATAATCAAAATCTGCAAGCGGGGTTAGATACACCGTCGTTTGTACCCGTTTGTACCATCTTTCTTTTCGTTTGTACCTCAAGGGGTTCGGAAATACAGGACTTTAAAAAACCTGGTACCTAATATCGGAATCTCGGGCATTTTTGGTGATAATCAAAATCTGCAAGCAGGGTTAGATATACCGTCGTTTGTACCCGTTTGTACCATCTTTCTTTTCGTTTGTACCTCAAGGGGTTCGGAAATACAGAACTTTAAAAAACCTGGTACCTAATATCGGAATCTCGGGCATTTTTTGAGATAATCAAAATCTGCCAGCAGGGTTGGATTCACCGTCGTTTGTACCCGTTTGTACCATCTTTCTTTTCGTTTGTACCTCAAGGGGTTCGGAAATATAGGACTTTAAAAAACCTGGTAGCTAATATCGGAATCTCGGGCATTTTTGGTGATAATCAAAATCTGCAAGCAGGGTTAGATACACCGTCGTTTGTACCCGTTTGTACCATCTTTCTTTTCGTTTGTACCTCAAGGGGTTCGGAAATACAGAACTTTAAAAAACGGTACCTAATATCGGAATCTCGGGCATTTTTGGTGATAATCAAAATCTGCAAGCGGGGTTAGATACACCGTCGTTTGTACCCGTTTGTACCACCTTTCTTTTCGTTTGTTCCTCAAGGGGTTCGGAAATATAGGACTTTAAAAAACCTGTTCTCTAATATCGGAATTTCGGGCAGTTTTTGAGATAATTAAAATCTGCCAGCAGGGTTGGATTCGCCGTCGTTTGTACCCGTTTGTACCAACTTTTTTTTCGTTTGTACCTCAAGGGGTTCGGAAATACAGGACTTTAAAAAACCTGGTAGCTAATATCGGAATCTCGGGCATTTTTTGAGATAATCAAAATCTGCCAGCAGGGTTGGATTCACCGTCGTTTGTACCCGTTTGTACCATCTTTCTTTTCGTTTGTACCTCAAGGGGTTCGGAAATACAGAACTTTAAAAAATCTGGTACCTAAAATCGGAATCTCGGGCATTTTTGGTGATAATCAAAATCTGCAAGCGGGGTTAGATACACCGTCGTTTGTACCAGTTTGTACCACCTTTCTTTTCGTTTGTACCTCAAGGGGTTCGGAAATACAGGACTTTAAAAAACCTGTTCTCTAATATCGGAATTTCGGGCAGTTTTTGAGATAATCAAAATCTGCCAGCAGGGTTGGATTCGCCGTCGTTTGTACCCGTTTGTACCAACTTTTTTTCGTTTGTACCTCAAGGGGTTCGGAAATACAGGACTTTAAAAAACCTGTTCTCTAATATCGGAATTTCGGGCAGTTTTTGAGATAATCAAAATCTGCCAGCAGGGTTGGATTCGCCGTCGTTTGTACCCGTTTGTACCAACTTTTTTTTCGTTTGTACCTCAAGGGGTTCGGAAATACAGGACTTTAAAAAACCTGTTCTCTAATATCGGTATCTCGGGCATTTTTTGAGATAATCAAAATCTGCCAGCAGGGTTGGATTCACCGTCGTTTGTACCCGTTTGTACCACCTTTCTTTTCGTTTGTACCTCAAGGGGTTCGGAAATACAGGACTTTAAAAATCTGTCGTCTAATATCGGAAACTCGGGCATTTTTTGAGATAATCAAAATCTGCCAGCAGGGTTGGATTCACCGTCGTTTATACCCGTTTGTACCACCTTTCTTTTCGTTTGTACCTCAAGGGGTTCGGAAATACAGGACTTTAAAAAACCTGGTACCTAATATCGGAATCTCGGGCATTTTTGGTGATACTCAAAATCTGCAAGCAGGGTTAGATACACCTTCGTTTGTACCCGTTTGTACCATCTTTCTTTTCGTTTGTACCTCAAGGGGTTCGGAAATACAGAACTTTAAAAAACCTGGTACCTAATATCGGAATATCGGGCATTTTTGTTGATAATCAAATTCTGCAAGCGGGGTTAGATACACCGTCGTTTGTACCCGTTTGTACCATCTTTCTTTTCGTTTGTACCTCAAGGGGTTCGGAAATACAGGACTTTAAAAAACCTGGTAGCTAATATCGGAATCTCGGGCATTTTTTGAGATAATCAAAATCTGCCAGCAGGGTTGGATTCACCGTCGTTTGTACCCGTTTGTACCACCTTTCTTTTCGTTTGTACCTCAAGGGGTTCGGAAATACAGGACTTTAAAAAACCTGGTACCTAATATCGGAATCTCGGGCATTTTTGGTGATACTCAAAATCTGCAAGCAGGGTTAGATACACCTTCGTTTGTACCCGTTTGTACCATCTTTCTTTTCGTTTGTACCTCAAGGGGTTCGGAAATACAGAACTTTAAAAAACCTGGTACCTAATATCGGAATCTCGGGCATTTTTGGTGATAATCAAAATCTGCAAGCGGGGTTAGATACACCGTCGTTTGTACCCGTTTGTACCATCTTTCTTTTCGTTTGTACCTCAAGGGGTTCGGAAATACAGGACTTTAAAAAACCTGGTACCTAATATCGGAATTTCGGGCAGTTTTTGAGATAATCAAAATCTGCCAGCAGGGTTGAATTCGCCGTCGTTTGTACCCGTTTGTACCAACTTTTTTTCGTTTGTACCTGAAGGGGTTCGGAAATACAGGACTTTAAAAAACCTGTTCCTAATATCGGAATCTCGGGCATTTTTTGAGATAATCAAAATCTGCCAGCAGGGTTGGATTCACCGTCGTTTGTACCCGTTTGTACCACCTTTTTTTTCGTTTGTACCTCAAGGGGTTCGGAAATACAGGACTTTAAAAAACCTGGTAGCTAATATCGGAATCTCGGGCATTTTTTGAGATAATCAAAATCTGCCAGCAGGGTTGGATTCACCGTCGTTTGTACCCGTTTGTACCATCTTTCTTTTCGTTTGTACCTCAAGGGGTTCGGAAATATAGGACTTTAAAAAACCTGGTAGCTAATATCGGAATCTCGGGCATTTTTGGTGATAATCAAAATCTGCAAGCAGGGTTAGATACACCGTCGTTTGTACCCGTTTGTACCATCTTTCTTTTCGTTTGTACCTCAAGGGGTTCGGAAATACAGAACTTTAAAAAACCTGGTACCTAATATCGGAATCTCGGGCATTTTTGGTGATAATCAAAATCTGCAAGCGGGGTTAGATACACCGTCGTTTGTACCCGTTTGTACCACCTTTCTTTTCGTTTGTACCTCAAGGGGTTCGGAAATATAGGACTTTAAAAAACCTGTTCTCTAATATCGGAATTTCGGGCAGTTTTTGAGATAATCAAAATCTGCCAGCAGGGTTGGATTCGCCGTCGTTTGTACCCGTTTGTACCAACTTTTTTTTCGTTTGTACCTCAAGGGGTTCGGAAATACAGGACTTTAAAAAACCTGGTAGCTAATATCGGAATCTCGGGCATTCTTTGAGATAATCAAAATCTGCCAGCAGGGTTGGATTCACCGTCGTTTGTACCCGTTTGTACCATCTTTCTTTTCGTTTGTACCTCAAGGGGTTCGGAAATACAGAACTTTAAAAAACCTGGTACCTAATATCGGAATCTCGGGCATTTTTGGTGATAATCAAAATCTGCAAGCGGGGTTAGATACACAGTCGTTTGTACCAGTTTGTACCACCTTTCTTTTCGTTTGTACCTCAAGGGGTTCGGAAATACAGGACTTTAAAAAACCTGTTCTCTAATATCGGAATTTCGGGCAGTTTTTGAGATAATCAAAATCTGCCAGCAGGGTTGGATTCGCCGTCGTTTGTACCCGTTTGTACCAACTTTTTTTTCGTTTGTACCTCAAGGGGTTCGGAAATACAGGACTTTAAAAAACCTGGTAGCTAATATCGGAATCTCGGGCATTCTTTGAGATAATCAAAATCTGCCAGCAGGGTTGGATTCACCGTCGTTTGTACCCGTTTGTACCATCTTTCTTTTCGTTTGTACCTCAAGGGGTTCGGAAATACAGAACTTTAAAAAACCTGGTACCTAATATCGGAATCTCGGGCATTTTTGGTGATAATCAAAATCTGCAAGCGGGGTTAGATACACCGTCGTTTGTACCAGTTTGTACCACCTTTCTTTTCGTTTGTACCTCAAGGGGTTCGGAAATACAGGACTTTAAAAAACCTGTTCTCTAATATCGGAATTTCGGGCAGTTTTTGAGATAATCAAAATCTGCCAGCAGGGTTGGATTCGCCGTCGTTTGTACCCGTTTGTACCAACTTTTTTTTCGTTTGTACCTCAAGGGGTTCGGAAATACAGGACTTTAAAAAACCTGTTCTCTAATAACGGAATTTCGGGCAGTTTTTGAGATAATCAAAATCTGCCAGCAGGGTTGGATTCACCATCGTTTGTACCCGTTTGTACCAACTTTTTTTTCGTTTGTACCTCAAGGGGTTCGGAAATACAGGACTTTAAAAAACCTGTTCTCTAATATCGGAATTTCGGGCAGTTTTTGAGATAATCAAAATCTGCCAGCAGGGTTGGATTCACCGTCGTTTGTACCCGTTTGTACCATCTTTCTTTTCGTTTGTACCTCAAGGGGTTCGGAAATACAGAACTTTAAAAAACCTGGTACCTAATATCGGAATCTCGGGCATTTTTGTTGATAATCAAATTCTGCAAGCGGGGTTAGATACACCGTCGTTTGTACCCGTTTGTACCATCTTTCTTTTCGTTTGTACCTCAAGGGGTTCGGAAATACAGGACTTTAAAAAACCTGGTAGCTAATATCGGAATCTCGGGCATTTTTGGTGATAATCAAAATCTGCAAGCAGGGTTAGATACACCGTCGTTTGTACCCGTTTGTACCATCTTTCTTTTCGTTTGTACCTCAAGGGGTTCGGAAATACAGAACTTTAAAAACGGTACCTAATATCGGAATCTCGGGCATTTTTGGTGATAATCAAAATCTGCAAGCAGGGTTAGATACACCGTCGTTTGTACCCGTTTGTACCATCTTTCTTTTCGTTTGTACCTCAAGGGGTTCGGAAATACAGAACTTTAAAAAACCTGGTACCTAATATCGGAATCTCGGGCATTTTTGGTGATAATCAAAATCTGCAAGCGGGGTTAGATACACCGTCGTTTGTACCCGTTTGTACCACCTTTCTTTTCGTTTGTACCTCAAGGGGTTCGGAAATATAGGACTTTAAAAAACCTGGTAGCTAATATCGGAATCTCGGGCATTTTTGGTGATAATCAAAATCTGCAAGCAGGGTTAGATACACCGTCGTTTGTACCCGTTTGTACCATCTTTCTTTTCGTTTGTACCTCAAGGGGTTCGGAAATACAGAACTTTAAAAACGGTACCTAATATCGGAATCTCGGGCATTTTTGGTGATAATCAAAATCTGCAAGCAGGGTTAGATACACCGTCGTTTGTACCCGTTTGTACCATCTTTCTTTTCGTTTGTACCTCAAGGGGTTCGGAAATACAGAACTTTAAAAAACCTGGTACCTAATATCGGAATCTCGGGCATTTTTGGTGATAATCAAAATCTGCAAGCGGGGTTAGATACACCGTCGTTTGTACCCGTTTGTACCACCTTTCTTTTCGTTTGTACCTCAAGGGGTTCGGAAATATAGGACTTTAAAAAACCTGTTCTCTAATATCGGAATTTCGGGCAGTTTTTGAGATAATCAAAATCTGCCAGCAGGGTTGGATTCGCCGTCGTTTGTACCCGTTTGTACCAACTTTTTTTTCGTTTGTACCTCAAGGGGTTCGGAAATACAGGACTTTAAAAAACCTGGTAGCTAATATCGGAATCTCGGGCATTCTTTGAGATAATCAAAATCTGCCAGCAGGGTTGGATTCACCGTCGTTTGTACCCGTTTGTACCATCTTTCTTTTCGTTTGTACCTCAAGGGGTTCGGAAATACAGAACTTTAAAAAACCTGGTACCTAATATCGGAATCTCGGGCATTTTTGGTGATAATCAAAATCTGCAAGCGGGGTTAGATACACCGTCGTTTGTACCAGTTTGTACCACCTTTCTTTTCGTTTGTACCTCAAGGGGTTCGTAAATACAGGACTTTAAAAAACCTGTTCTCTAATATCGGAATTTCGGGCAGTTTTTCAGATAATCAAAATCTGCCAGCAGGGTTGGATTCACCATCGTTTGTACCCGTTTGTACCAACTTTTTTTTCGTTTGTACCTCAAGGGGTTCGGAAATACAGGACTTTAAAAAACCTGTTCTCTTATATCGGAATTTCGGGCAGTTTTTGAGATAATCAAAATCTGCCAGCAGGGTTGGATTCACCGTCGTTTGTACCCGTTTGTACCATCTTTCTTTTCGTTTGTACCTCAAGGGGTTCGGAAATACAGAACTTTAAAAAACCTGGTACCTAATATCGGAATCTCGGGCATTTTTGTTGATAATCAAATTCTGCATGCGGGGTTAGATACACCGTCGTTTGTACCCGTTTGTACCATCTTTCTTTTCGTTTGTACCTCAAGGGGTTCGGAAATACAGAACTTTAAAAAACCTGGTACCTAATATCGGAATCTCGGGCATTTTTGGTGATAATCAAAATCTGCAAGCGGGGTTAGATACACCGTCGTTTGTACCAGTTTGTACCACCTTTCTTTTCGTTTGTACCTCAAGGGGTTCGTAAATACAGGACTTTAAAAAACCTGTTCTCTAATATCGGAATTTCGGGCAGTTTTTCAGATAATCAAAATCTGCCAGCAGGGTTGGATTCACCATCGTTTGTACCCGTTTGTACCAACTTTTTTTCGTTTGTACCTCAAGGGGTTCGGAAATACAGGACTTTAAAAAACCTGTTCTCTTATATCGGAATTTCGGGCAGTTTTTGAGATAATCAAAATCTGCCAGCAGGGTTGGATTCACCGTCGTTTGTACCCGTTTGTACCATCTTTCTTTTCGTTTGTACCTCAAGGGGTTCGGAAATACAGAACTTTAAAAAACCTGGTACCTAATATCGGAATCTCGGGCATTTTTGTTGATAATCAAATTCTGCATGCGGGGTTAGATACACCGTCGTTTGTACCCGTTTGTACCATCTTTCTTTTCGTTTGTACCTCAAGGGGTTCGGAAATACAGGACTTTAAAAAACCTGGTAGCTAATATCGGAATCTCGGGCATTTTTGGTGATAATCAAAATCTGCAAGCAGGGTTAGATACACCGTCGTTTGTACCCGTTTGTACCATCTTTCTTTTCGTTTGTACCTCAAGGGGTTCGGAAATACAGAACATTAAAAACGGTACCTAATATCGGAATCTCGGGCATTTTTGGTGATAATCAAAATCTGCAAGCAGGGTTAGATACACCGTCGTTTGTACCCGTTTGTACCATCTTTCTTTTCGTTTGTACCTCAAGGGGTTCGGAAATACAGAACTTTAAAAAACCTGGTACCTAATATCGGAATCTCGGGCATTTTTGGTGATAATCAAAATCTGCAAGCGGGGTTAGATACACCGTCGTTTGTACCCGTTTGTACCACCTTTCTTTTCGTTTGTACCTCAAGGGGTTCGGAAATATAGGACTTTAAAAAACCTGTTCTCTAATATCGGAATTTCGGGCAGTTTTTGAGATAATCAAAATCTGCCAGCAGGGTTGGATTCGCCGTCGTTTGTACCCGTTTGTACCAACTTTTTTTTCGTTTGTACCTCAAGGGGTTCGGAAATACAGGACTTTAAAAAACCTGGTAGCTAATATCGGAATCTCGGGCATTCTTTGAGATAATCAAAATCTGCCAGCAGGGTTGGATTCACCGTCGTTTGTACCCGTTTGTACCATCTTTCTTTTCGTTTGTACCTCAAGGGGTTCGGAAATACAGAACTTTAAAAAACCTGGTACCTAATATCGGAATCTCGGGCATTTTTGGTGATAATCAAAATCTGCAAGCGGGGTTAGATACACCGTCGTTTGTACCAGTTTGTACCACCTTTCTTTTCGTTTGTACCTCAAGGGGTTCGGAAATACAGGACTTTAAAAAACCTGTTCTCTAATATCGGAATTTCGGGCAGTTTTTGAGATAATCAAAATCTGCCAGCAGGGTTGGATTCGCCGTCGTTTGTACCCGTTTGTACCAACTTTTTTTTCGTTTGTACCTCAAGGGGTTCGGAAATACAGGACTTTAAAAAACCTGTTCTCTAATATCGGAATTTCGGGCAGTTTTTGAGATAATCAAAATCTGCCAGCAGGGTTGGATTCGCCGTCGTTTGTACCCGTTTGTACCACCTTTCTTTTCGTTTGTACCTCAAGGGGTTCTGAAATACAGGACTTTAAAAAACCTGGTACCTAATATCGGAATCTCGGGCATTTTTGGTGATACTCAAAATCTGCAAGCAGGGTTAGATACACCTTCGTTTGTACCCGTTTGTACCATCTTTCTTTTCGTTTGTACCTCAAGGGGTTCGGAAATACAGAACTTTAAAAAACCTGGTACCTAATATCGGAATCTCGGGCATTTTTGGTGATAATCAAAATCTGCAAGCGGGGTTAGATACACCGTCGTTTGTACCCGTTTGTACCATCTTTCTTTTCGTTTGTACCTCAAGGGGTTCGGAAATACAGGACTTTAAAAAACCTGGTACCTAATATCGGAATCTCGGGCATTTTTGGTGATAATCAAAATCTGCAAGCAGGGTTAGATATACCGTCGTTTGTACCCGTTTGTACCATCTTTCTTTTCGTTTGTACCTCAAGGGGTTCGGAAATACAGAACTTTAAAAAACCTGGTACCTAATATCGGAATCTCGGGCATTTTTTGAGATAATCAAAATCTGCCAGCAGGGTTGGATTCACCGTCGTTTGTACCCGTTTGTACCATCTTTCTTTTCGTTTGTACCTCAAGGGGTTCGGAAATATAGGACTTTAAAAAACCTGGTAGCTAATATCGGAATCTCGGGCATTTTTGGTGATAATCAAAATCTGCAAGCAGGGTTAGATACACCGTCGTTTGTACCCGTTTGTACCATCTTTCTTTTCGTTTGTACCTCAAGGGGTTCGGAAATACAGAACTTTAAAAAACGGTACCTAATATCGGAATCTCGGGCATTTTTGGTGATAATCAAAATCTGCAAGCGGGGTTAGATACACCGTCGTTTGTACCCGTTTGTACCACCTTTCTTTTCGTTTGTTCCTCAAGGGGTTCGGAAATATAGGACTTTAAAAAACCTGTTCTCTAATATCGGAATTTCGGGCAGTTTTTGAGATAATTAAAATCTGCCAGCAGGGTTGGATTCGCCGTCGTTTGTACCCGTTTGTACCAACTTTTTTTTCGTTTGTACCTCAAGGGGTTCGGAAATACAGGACTTTAAAAAACCTGGTAGCTAATATCGGAATCTCGGGCATTTTTTGAGATAATCAAAATCTGCCAGCAGGGTTGGATTCACCGTCGTTTGTACCCGTTTGTACCATCTTTCTTTTCGTTTGTACCTCAAGGGGTTCGGAAATACAGAACTTTAAAAAATCTGGTACCTAAAATCGGAATCTCGGGCATTTTTGGTGATAATCAAAATCTGCAAGCGGGGTTAGATACACCGTCGTTTGTACCAGTTTGTACCACCTTTCTTTTCGTTTGTACCTCAAGGGGTTCGGAAATACAGGACTTTAAAAAACCTGTTCTCTAATATCGGAATTTCGGGCAGTTTTTGAGATAATCAAAATCTGCCAGCAGGGTTGGATTCGCCGTCGTTTGTACCCGTTTGTACCAACTTTTTTTCGTTTGTACCTCAAGGGGTTCGGAAATACAGGACTTTAAAAAACCTGTTCTCTAATATCGGAATTTCGGGCAGTTTTTGAGATAATCAAAATCTGCCAGCAGGGTTGGATTCGCCGTCGTTTGTACCCGTTTGTACCAACTTTTTTTTCGTTTGTACCTCAAGGGGTTCGGAAATACAGGACTTTAAAAAACCTGTTCTCTAATATCGGTATCTCGGGCATTTTTTGAGATAATCAAAATCTGCCAGCAGGGTTGGATTCACCGTCGTTTGTACCCGTTTGTACCACCTTTCTTTTCGTTTGTACCTCAAGGGGTTCGGAAATATAGGACTTTAAAAAACCTGGTAGCTAATATCGGAATCTCGGGCATTTTTGGTGATAATCAAAATCTGCAAGCAGGGTTAGATACACCGTCGTTTGTACCCGTTTGTACCATCTTTCTTTTCGTTTGTACCTCAAGGGGTTCGGAAATACAGAACTTTAAAAAACCTGTTCTCTAATATCGGAATTTCGGGCAGTTTTTGTGATAATCAAAATCTGCCAGCAGGGTTGGATTCGCCGTCGTTTGTACCCGTTTGTACCAACTTTTTTTTCATTTGTACCTCAAGGGGTTCGGAAATACAGGACTTTAAAAAACCTGTTCTCTAATATCGGAATTTCGGGCAGTTTTTGAGATAATCAAAATCTGCCAGCAGGGTTGGATTCGCCGTCGTTTGTACCCGTTTGTACCAACTTTTTTTTCGTTTGTACCTCAAGGGGTTCGGAAATACAGGACTTTAAAAAACCTGTTCTCTAATATCGGAATTTCGGGCAGTTTTTGAGATAATCAAAATCTGCCAGCAGGGTTGGATTCACCGTCGTTTGTACCCGTTTGTACCATCTTTCTTTTCGTTTGTACCTCAAGGGGTTCGGAAATACAGAACTTTAAAAAACCTGGTACCTAATATCGGAATCTCGGGCATTTTTGTTGATAATCAAATTCTGCAAGCGGGGTTAGATACACCGTCGTTTGTACCCGTTTGTACCATCTTTCTTTTCGTTTGTACCTCAAGGGGTTCGGAAATAGAGGACTTTAAAAAACCTGGTAGCTAATATCGGAATCTCGGGCATTTTTTGACATAATCAAAATCTGCCAGCAGGGTTGGATTCACCGTTTCGTTTGAGTATCACCAAAAATGCCCGAGATTCCGATATTAGGTACCAGGTTTTTTAAAGTCCTGTATTTCCGAACCCCTTGAGGTACAAACGAAAAGAAAGGTGGTACAAACGGGTACAAACGACGGTGAATCCAACCCTGCTGGCAGATTTTGATTATCTCAAAAAATGCCCGAGATTCCGATATTAGCTACCAGGTTTTTTAAAGTCCTGTATTTCCGAACCCCTTGAGGTACAAACGAAAAGAAAGGTGGTACAATCGGGTACAAACGACGGTGAATCCAACCCTGCTGGCAGATTTTGATTATCTCAAAAAATGCCCGAGATTCCGATATTAGCTACCAGGTTTTTTAAAGTCCTGTATTTCCGAACCCCTTGAGGTACAAACGAAAAGAAAGATGGTACAAACGGGTACAAACGAAGGTGTATCTAACCCTGCTTGCAGATTTTGAGTATCACCAAAAATGCCCGAGATTCCGATATTAGGTACCAGGTTTTTTAAAGTCCTGTATTTCCGAACCCCTTGAGGTACAAACGAAAAGAAAGGTGGTACAAACGGGTATAAACGACGGTGAATCCAACCCTGCTGGCAGATTTTGATTATCTCAAAAAATGCCCGAGTTTCCGATATTAGACGACAGATTTTTAAAGTCCTGTATTTCCGAACCCCTTGAGGTACAAACGAAAAGAAAGATGGTACAAACGGTTACATACCCAGTACAAACGTATGCATTAACAAAAAAAACAATATCTTCAAGTCGGGTTCTGAGCATTTTTCAACCCCCCGTATCTCCGAAACCCTTGAGGTACAAACGAAAAAAAAGTTGGTACAAACAGGTACATACGGAGTACTAACATATGCAAAAATCAAAATAACGATATCTTCAAGTCGGGTTCTGAGCATTTTTCAACCCCCCGTATCTCCGAACCCCTTGAGGTACAAACGAAAAAAAAGTTGGTACAAACAGGTACATACGGAGTACTAACATATGCAAAAATAAAAATAACGATATCTTCAAGTCGCGTTCTGAGCATTTTTCAACCCCCCGTATCTCCGAACCCCTTGAGGTACAAACGAAAAAAAAGTTGGTACAAACAGGTACATACGGAGTACAAACATATGCAAAAAAAAAAATACAATATCTTCAAGTCGGGTTCCAGGTTCACACAGGTTAGTTTATTCCCTTATGGGGTAAACTTTAGGATTTTTTTATTTTATTAAAATAATAGGAAAATAAGGAACTTTATTTCTAAGGTCTTCAGAAGTCTAAATCCATTTTCCAGTTTTCTTATTTAATTCCTATTTTAGCCTATTAGGGGCTGATTTTACAAAAATGCTGATACCACAGATTTTTATTTATAAACAGAAGCCTAACCACTAATTTCCATATTTCTATCTTAAAAAATCCTTACCTTTTTTCATGGTCTATTCCCTGAAGGAATGACTTATTCTCCTGTGCAAAATTCTATAGTGTGTGGCAACAGATTTTCAACTCGAGAGAGGTAGGTACTTATTAAATCAGAAAAAACAATTGGAGTACCTATGGAATTACAAATTGTGCAATTATGCTCATAGTAACCTCAAAAAGTGGTCAATAATTTAATTACCTAAAATACATATCACGAACACACGGTTATCACTGGGCCTGTAGACAAGATAGTTATCGACAATCGTCATCGTTAGTAAACGATCAACCTTTGTATGGGATTGACATTTCAAATCGAAATATCACGTGATTTTTAACAATCTCTTATGTCAATCCCTACAAAGGTTGATCGTTTACTAACGATGACGACTGTCGATAGCCATCTTGTCTACGGGGGTGTTCATTCAAAAGGATTGTGTGTGATAGATGTTGAAGTTAGACAATAAGCAAATAATTGGACTGTTTTACAAAAAACTTAAACCGACTTCAAAGTACACTAAGAAGTAATCAAATCCTGATCTGATGACAATGGGACCAAACGGAAAGTGTACCCTTACAAATAAAAAAATAATTTTCCAAATCGGTTAATAAATGACGGAGTTATGAAGTAACAAACATAAAAAAAAATATACATTCGAATTGAGAACCTCCTCCTTTTTTTGAAGTTGGTTAAAAAGAGACAAACATAGTTGACAGGCCAGTTGGCGTGGTTGTTTGATTCCACCTATCACGCCGTAGGTCGTGGGTTCGATGCATTTCTGTGCATGAACATTGCATGTCCTGAGTCTGGGTGTAATTATGTATTTAAAAATGTATTTACAAACAAAAAGTAGTATATGTAGTAATATCAGTTATCTGATTTCTGAGTCTGAACAATGTCCTAGGATATTTATAGTGCGATAAGAAGAGACACCTTGTCGTGTCAAAACGGGCCGCCTAGATCTCGACAACTATAGGTTTCTAAAGAGGATTGCAAACTGTAAAAAACGCGCTACTATTTTTGAAATTTCGATATTAAACTTGAAGGTTTTATAAAATATGTTTTGCCCTGTGTTTGACTACAATCTCAGTATGGTACGATGTGGCAGAAGGTGGTATACACACAAAACATAGAAGGGAACTGGCTCTCAAGCGCAGCTATCGTATCGGAGCACACCGGTTGGTACGAGAGACTATTTTGGACATATAAGTCTTCCCGTTTGTGCGACTGTGTCAGTTTTCCTTATGACCTTTGTAATTACTTTGTGCATATAAAAAAATCGGTTCAATTAACTAAATGTACGTCACGGCAACACGTCACTAACGGCCGTTTAAATCCCCCGGCTCCAAAAACGTTACAATATTATAATGTCTATTATTCTTCGCTGATAATGGCGGACTCTATCGCCCATTGTTTTTGTGGTCAATAGCTTTTTATCCCTGCAAAGTATTAATTATTCACTCAGTGTAGGTTGAGTCTTTCGGCTACCGGTGACGGACGGAGTTCGGTTTTTAAACCCTTTCGCCCCCTTAGCCCTTATTTCTATTACACTAACGTTTGTTTTTTTCGCTGTCAATTTTCCTTTTTTCATCACCACGGAATTTCATCATGCTAATGCAGAATCGGGGGGCACGGCAGTGCCCCCGCCGAGTCGAGCGCGAAGCAAACACTGCCGTACCATCCTTTACTGGAACCATTTCGCCGCATTTTCAGGCCCCTATTTGAGAACCTCTGGATAAGACCCGAACGCAGAAATTTTCGTCATCCAGTAAGCTATAATCACATACTTAAAATCCAAAATTTCAAGTCTCTAGGTCATTTAGTTCCGAAGTTAAGCGAAAGCAAAGTTTCACATTTATGAAACTCACTCACTCACTCACTTATGATCATCAAAATAGAACTAGTACTTCCCATAAACTCAGAGAGCTGAAATTTGGTACAGAGTTAGGGTTTAATGACCACATAAAGGGAAAACTATAAAAACTAGGATAATCGAAGATCTGGAGTACCTGGTGACCCTGATTAGAAAACACAAGAGCCCAACCAAACTATTATAGATATCGACATACCGCCTTTACAAAAAATATTCAACTTGGTGGGCCGCTTCATTTTCTACAAAAAGAAGTGAAATCCCATCAAAAACATTCTGTAAAAAACTAGCCAAGTCTCGATGAAATGTCTTGTTTATCTCTAAAAAGTAATGAAATCTAGACAAAGTCGTGCCAAGTCTATGGTTCCTTACTGCGATTTCTTTATTATTATAGTTAATGTTGTGTGACTTGGCCGTTGAAGGGAACACAAGGGTACAAAACCAGGTGTTCCATGACACCATTGCACCAATCTGTACTTGTACCCACTAACGTATAAAGAATGTTCAACGGCCAAGTCACACAAGATTAACTATAATAATAAAGAAATCGTAGTAAGGAACCTTAGACTTGGCACGACTTTGTCTAGATTTCATTACTTTTTAGAGATAAACAAGACATTTCATCGAGACTTGGCTAGTTTTTTACAGAATGTTTTTGATGGGATATCGCTTACGCTTACCGTTTGGCCTGTTACGAATTGTCGTTTGAGCTTTTCTGCAGGTTACCTCGATGTATTTCGTTTGCTAAGTGGCATAGATACATGAGAATCTTATCAGCCCGCCTGACGACATCGTCCTTTGGATGATATTGTCACAGAATCGGAAAGAGTTTTGTAAGAGAGAGATTGAGAAGACCATATTCTCAGAAGAGTTGATATGATCAAGTGGCAGTGGTGACACCTTAAGCCTATTCCACACTACACATTTTGATCGGCTATTTACCCTAATTGGCAATCAAATTGTTCCATGTGCGAGCAGTTGGCGATAAATCTTATCGTCAGAGATCGGATGGCCAATTAGAACTCAATTCGATTGCCATTCAAATTGTGTCGTGTAGAATAAGCTTTATTTAAGGTTAAATCAGGGGGCGTGGAAAATTCATAAAAAGAACGCATTTTAAAAAGAAAATCCCCATAACTAAATGCAATTAAAAAATCACGTACAAACAGACGGACATCGCAAAGATAATTATTATATCCGCTTGTCTATCACAACATTTTGTTATTAAATAGATAATAATTGTGCTTGGGTCAGCCGGCGAGGCACCGGGCAACGCGAACGCTTTCATTCTAAAATCATTCTTTGGCGACGCTCGGTGTCAACACAGTCACTCATACAGCTGATATAACAATTTTTTATTTTATTTTATACGTCGAGGCATGCATCCTCCGTATGCGAATTAATATCTGTAGCGGTCGGCGGGTTATCGGTGCATTCGGTTTTTAAAATATTAATAAAAAAATAAGATAAAAGGTTTTTTTAGTGCAATGGTTGAGACACAGTGCGACGCTAGGCCGGTGAAAGCTTACATAATGAGTGATCTGCTGAAGAAGATTGGCTATGACGCCAGAAATGATTTCGCCAAAATTGCCGTCGGTGTCGTTGGATTCTACCTGGGGATATTTTGTCGTATGTTTTTTTTAAATAATTTTTTCAATTTTAAATTTACCTACCATTAATCTACCTTTAAATACTTCCTTACATTTGATATATTGTCTTTTTAACACGTAGGTAGGCAATAAGGAAAAAAACAAAATATTTTTTTTCTCTGGGGCAAAAATATACAGGCAAAAATAATAATTTATTTTTTATTTATATACTTTGACCTGATTATTTTATTCCACATTATAATAGTTACACGTTTATTCACCAAAACCAATTAAATTTTATTATAATTAAGAACGTTTTACGTAATCTTAACTTATTTTAAGATGAAACATAATTTCACCTCACTTAGAAAAACTATTGTAGACGACAGAGATAGTAGTGCTAAGCATAAATTCATGAAATATTAGTAAATAAATTTATTATAATTATTGTCTTAAAAACACAAATATTTACATACTAAAAAATAAGTAAAACCTCATTAGATTTAGTTGCGCTGCGATGCGACCTATTAAAAATAAAACTATAAAAAAAAGTAAAGACCATAACCTCTTTGCCGCTCAAATTCGAATGTTCTAATAATTTAATTGAGTTGTCAAGTTATTGTTTTTTCTGCATTTTTTCCTGTACTTATTAAATACAAAGTTTAACATTTTATATTGCTTTTAATTTCTCTCCCATCGCCTACAACTATA
Organism: Polyploca ridens; assembly: GCA_951394255.1. Taxonomy (NCBI): domain Eukaryota; kingdom Metazoa; phylum Arthropoda; class Insecta; order Lepidoptera; family Drepanidae; genus Polyploca; species Polyploca ridens. Next base: position 34,113 of record CATOBL010000245.1, on the reverse strand, counting down.
ATGCGTTATTAATCTATAATCTAAAATTAAGTCCTGTCTATTCTATTCATTATACTTAGAATCGATTACCAAACTTTGTACTCTTAACGTCAATATTAGAATCCTCAAAAATAGCATCAGACAGAATAAAGGTGTAATCGTAGAAAAGTAGAAATTCAGTTCCGAATTTCTATCAAAAATCTAAATTAGAACTATGCCCGAAGTTTTCCTTTTTTTACAAATTGGCCATAAAGTCCTTCATACCTCGTTGTATGGGGAACCTATAGTGCCCCAGCTGTGTGGCCAGACAATAATATCCTTGCAGTTACATTCTACAAATCTTTTGTAGTCAATTGTATACTAAATGGCTATCACAATAGATCTATTCTAGCTATTACTAACAAGCTCTGTCTGGAAAAGGCTAGGTTTTATCACAAGTGCTTCGCTTTATTTGTTTGCGGAAAATCTGACTTATCTACGAGTAAATTAATTTTTACAATCACAGATTGAAAAGGTCCACTTTTAAAAACGAAATACGAAAGACTGATCATGGTTGTTAAAATATTAATCAACAAGTTGACCCGGTGAACTTCGTACACCATTTTTTTTGGGTGGTCCCTTTTTTTCACACCACTTAGATATATTAGAGAGAACAAATTAAACAAAAGCGTCTAGGTGTTTTTGAGTTTTAGAGAGACTAACGAACAGCAATTGATTTATTTCATTTCATATATCATACATCAGAAAAACCTACATATTAATTTATGCTATAATAAAAAACTTTATAATTAAAATACAATTCATAAATAAATTAATTCACAATATAATTAGAATTAAAATTACACCATTTCTTACAAATAGGTACCGGATTACAGTAGTAGTTTATAACAATTTTTGACATCTTTTATATTTAATGTACCTATAGATAAGTAGAAGGTACCTAGATAGAATTGCAAAACTGAAGAGACGTAGTGCAATGCTTATTGGTTAATATCTCACAATGAATGATCGCTCTGTCGTGTATAATTTTTCGTAGTAGAACCTCAGAAGTGGTCTATAATTAGATATCTATAATTTCTTTCTCAGTTCTGCAGCTAGTTAAAGCTAGCAAAGATATCAGAATAAACACATTGACCTTGGCCCTTGCATACGTGCTTGCAGACGACCTGATTCAGCCAGTGCATTAGGTGATACAGCAATTTGTGCTAAATATCGCTAATAGTAAAATAAACAACATTATAGGCAATGTAAACGAATATTTTGTTTCTTCATGTCTTCTTTATAAGACGGGATGTTTTGTAGTACCCGCTTGGCTAGCTACCGGCTAAAGGTCGCTAACACATGGCAATTCCAAGTGTTGCTAATATCATAAGTCAACGGTGACTACTTGCTTTCGTGTTTGGTCTTCTTATATTTTCTGATGTCGAGACCATTTTGATGTTTGATTACACCCCAAAAGTTTTTAATATACTTAAGGTCGCCAGAGCTGATTGGGGAGGGGGAATGGTCGGTAACGTGTGAATGATGCCCCGTGCCCGTGTGTTGCAAGCGTTCATATGGCTACGGTAAACGCTTTCCATCAGGCGGGCCGTATACGCTTGTGTACCGATTTCGTCGTAAAAAAAGTCCTCATAGAAATTTTAAGATGTTAGTAGAAACACTGACATTCATAAATCTCAATTTTTTTGTTGAATATAGGCAAGTAGCCCACATTTTGAAATGAGTCTGAACATGTTTATTAACTAGGTATGTTTAAATTAACAATATCCTCTAGTATTTTAATTATGTAAATAATCATAATGGGTATTTATATCAATACATATTTAGAAATGGTACTCAACTGGGTAAGGTTCGTTAGCCTGTATCAGTTTAAAGGAAAACCACAAAGCCCTACCGCTACTAGCATAGAGATATACTAGGTATTATTGCATTATTAAATTGCGTATAAATAATTAGAGAGTAGACTGTAGATTTTCTGATGGAAAATGAATATTCATTCGCACTTCAGGAAAAAAACTTTTAATAAATTGGTTACCGTAGCCCATACTTTTAGACCAAAACTATGAGATAATACTTTTGTTCAAAAATATTTCATGCGCTCGACTGCAAGGAAACAGATTTTTTTCAAGTTTGTATTTATTTTCCAATATATTTCACTTCGCATTGTGCCTTTGGGTGGAAATTCGGCTTTGCATGTTCTCCACAAGTTTTTCATATAGTACCATTGTTTCTCTTTTTTATTTCAATTCTCGCAGTCTGCCCAAATTGCCTTTCCGGTCAACCTCTTGGCCTCCACCACCTCAACACCAGTGGTATGACTTACGCGTTGTCGACCCTCTCTTCGCACTCTTCTTGGTAAGGGTTTTGAAGAGAAGTCGCTGTGCCGGCAGCGGAAAGAACAAATGAAAACCCCTTTTTCCCTGTGATCCAGAGCTTGATTGCTGATGAGCAGAGAAGAACGAGATTGTCTTTTGACGCCCTTTGGTCGACATTTCGACGGCTCCGCCAAGCAACACTGCGCTTCTCAGAAGGCGACATCAACATTTTATTACCTATTCGCTCGTAATTGTTTTCACATTTGGCATTTTGGCGCCCCGTGGCCACCTGGCACCTAGAGCGCTCAACCCCAGGGTTGAGCTATTCTCTGATCTGCTGTAAGCTGCAGTTACTTCCCAAGTTGGGCGGTTCCAAACTTTGGACGGGAGAACCCGTTTTTTCTAACTCTCTTCCCGGTTTGTTCGGTAGCTACATTTAAAAGCTTCCCTTTCTTGGCTTTATGTGTATACCAGCTTCATCTACATCATCAACGAATATTTTATCATCTCACTTATTACAGTGACATTAGACAGATAAACCAATGTACACAAAACATTAGAGGCAATGAACGTCATGGTCGTAACTGCCACCGAATACTTCAACTGAGAAGAATCGGCAAGAAAAGAAGGAGTGTCAGATGGCCACAAGTCTTATTTGATTTAATATTGATTGAGCTTAATCATCAAGACAACATATTGTTATTACGTAAATACAAATGCATTCTAAGTAGGTCACTGGAATACCGTGTCAGCATTCCGAACGTCGATATTGCCGTAACTAAATTATTATAATAAGACAATTCTTTACATTTTAGTTTAACTGAATCGAGTTTACTTTTACAAATTAAAGAGAATGGCTTGAGAATACTCAAGCAACTAAATACTCAATTCTGTACATTTTGTCCGTCAGAAAATAAGGAAGTTCTGGCAGCACTGGGATCTCCTGCTATATATCATTATATATATATATATCATTGATGCAAGTTCCAAATTCAATTGTTTTAATTTCGACTCAGAACTTGACAGCATTGATAAACATATACCCCCTATATATTCATAATAAAGTTATCAAACGTTGATTAGCTAAAATTCCGAAATCTTTATCTGACAGGTGACATTTGGTGATCGAAAGAGTGAGACGGGGCACACTGATTACACTGATTTAGTTAAAAAGCGATTATGAATAAGGGGGTAACTTTTTATCTCGGTAACGTGGATGAAGCTTGTACTCAAAAAAATAACCACATAATTTCTGATACAAATGCGCAAAATCATCAAAGAATGGAGATAGCAGAATATTCCCGCGAACATTTAATGTCCGATAACGGCTTGTTGTTTGATATAGAAAATTTAATTAAATCATCATTTTAATATTATCGCCCGATTTCAACACTTGCGTTACGGTCTTGAACTCGCGTTTTAAAAACATTCTGGTCATTTTCAATGTCGTATGAAAGCATGTCTCAAATTATCTACTAAGAAAATGTATTGCTCAGCTGTTCTGTACATAGTTTTATAGGAGCATCCTACCGCAGACGAACAGATTGTAGAATGAGCTCCCCGCCGTGGTTTTCCCAAATACAGCATGGACTTCTTCAAGAAGGCTTTGTTTTTTGGCGGAATGGCAACACGCGATTTATACCCCTGCCTGCTGATGCAAATGTCTATAGGCTACGATAACCGATTACCACCAAGTTATATAATTATGCTTGTTTGATACCTATGTTACCTAAGTTACATTAAGGTTTTCGTTTTTTCTTCTTACATAATTTTTATTACAAGATTACAGTTTTGTTTTACAGTAATAAACAATGATATTATAATAGAGATATGCTACCCCCATACTAAGCGGCGTTCGGCGGCGGTGAATGCGATAGATAATACGGAACGTATGGTACAGAAAGAGATAGCTATATGTAGCCGCTAAGCAAAATTACGACAATTGTCTGAATTTGTCTGCAACAATTAGCGTGCGTTAATGCGATTTCTACCTCTTTTTATTATAATATCATTGGTAATAAAACTATTTTGTCGCGCTAATGCCCATTTTCTCCAACTAATGCCTAAAGTCCTAATACAATTCCGCAATTACTTAGGCCCGGTTTCAATAATTTACGGACCGGTATCGGTTAAGATTTATTAAAATTAAGACTCTTATATCTTTACTGTATAGGATAATGAAGCAAAGACCTCAAAGCTTTGCATAGCAGACCCTCCCATATGGAAGTAGCTATCACAGGTAAAATTAGCTTACGAAATGATCTATATGCCCAGTTTGGCAATAAAAAAACCTACCATTGGTAAGCAAAACGATTCGTTTTTTATTTATTGAAACCGGGCATTAGTCAGTGCTTTTGAACAGTAAGGACAATCACTGCATCTATGTTTAGTGTGTCCTTGACTTAGCCGATCAGAGCGCATTGTGTCTTTGACTGAGCCGATCAGAGCGTATTGTTGGTGGTGGGTAATTGGTGGAATAGATTTCACACAAAATGAATGTAATTAAGCTCACAACGAGATGCGACGTATTTTTGTAGTAATTAAAGTTTGTTTGTATTGCTACCTTTAAAACGTCGCGTCGCCTCGCGTCGTCTTTTCCATAAAATTAAGTATCAACAAAGGTCAGATTTTCTTGAATATGTTAAATCTTTTTAACCTAATTGACCGAGTGAGTGCGAAGCCCGAGCGATGCATCTCCGTTTCAGCTTGGGCAAAAATGCCTACGTGTATCTGTCCGGATGTCCGGCTGTTCTCATGTACAGGTTGCATTTCACAACCGATTCTCGTGGAATTTTGTGAGCAGGTTCGGTAATTATATGTTGTTTTTTTCTCGATTCTGTTTTCATAAAACTGAATCGAAGTCGACAAGGGAATTCCATATAATTATCGAGACTCTCCAGGACTACAGCTCACAGAGCCGCTAGTAATATATATATGTAACATACCTAATTTCTGTAAACGTTTTCTTATGATTGATAATTATTTACAAACAATTGAAAGATAAATGAAAGACCTAGTGAAAATTATCTTATCTCGGCTTAAACGTAGATGGAACCATACGGTCACATTCATACACAGAGTGTTTAGAATAACAAGTCTGGTATTTTGAAGATAAATATGTTCTTTTTTATGCTTTGGATTATCCATCATACGCTAGACTTTTTGCGAATGTGTTGGACGAAACGTGAGTTAGCTGAAAGCAGGCCAGCGCTATTTCTTGAATTTAAAATCTCCGTCTCTTTATAGTCTTTTGACCATATATTAATATTTAGTAGCTCGGGACGAGTGGTTTGGGATGAAATCACAGAACCTCGTAATACAAATGTTTATTTCATCTCCACAAATTACATTGTATAATAAATGCAGATGAGAATAAAGTTTGCCAAATTCGTAATTTGTGGGAGATCAAGCCTAGATCTGAATTTTAGAAGTATGTTGCTATACGCTGTACTGTATCTCTGTTGAAAATGTCGGCACGTTCTAATCTTCATGCACATCTTCAAAATGGATATCAAAATACCATTCTGTACCTTTTGGATATAAAGAATGCTTATTTTGCTGGTTACAAAGTACAAACTACTATCGGAGAAATGTCCAGATAGGTTTTAAGATCGAGTTGGAATTTAGGACTTTGTTGTCCACTAATAATGCATAATTTTCTTCTCATAAAGCCAGTATACATATCAGTGGTTTGACATCGTAGTTTGTGCACTAGCATGGATGCACCATTCAAAGAACCAATGTTGAGTTTTATCAGCTTCTGCTCAGTTGTTTTCGCATACGGCTGCTAGTCGTAATTGCGTTAGTGGCTATCGTTAAATCATTAAATATAGAAATATCTGGCGTAAATATATTATAGAAGAGTGGTTCCAGCACAGAACCCTGCAGAACTCCAGTCGAACGCTGTTAAATCTTGAAGTGCCCTGTTTTACATGGTAGACTGCCCGACACGTATATCATTACTAAGATGAAGTTCTTCCACAGCGAGTGTGGAAGAAGCATCTTAATTTTACTCAATAAACCTTCACGTAGAATTCCATCGGAGGCTTGTCAGTCTAAAAACGCTACTGAGCATAGCATTTTTCGCTCAAAGCATTACCTGGCGTTGAGGTATACTCTATAAACATTTGTATAAATAGTAGATTTTCGTAAACTAAACTGATGATATGATATCATAATTGTATTATCTTCCATGACAGATTTTAGGCGGGTAGTTACAATCTGCTGCCAGATTTATCTGGAGTCAAGCTTAATGTCCTCTTATTCCTGAGCTGGAAAATGTTAAAAAAATAAACGATAGGTATTTTTCCAGTTTAATATTGATATGAGTATGAACTTCGAACCTTCGAATGAAAGTAATGTTTTGAAAAACAATTACAAATATTGATAAATTATTGCAATTAAACAGCCTATACGTGTCTGCGTTATCTATCAGAATGTAAATAATATGAGTTGAAGGACATGCTCTTATTTTAACAGGTTTTGGTGAAAATTGCTTACATAACTTTTAGTCGATATCTTCGGAAGGTTAGGCTTATCAGCCATTTTCAAACCGACTTTTAAATGAACTGTTTATATTGTTTGTTACATTACATCTTTGATGGATCAATCGTATTGATTGGAGATATGGGCTACGTCTTCAGTAACCGTGGTGGCATTGTGGTTACTCTCAAGCTTATAGATATAAATTACTTCGTTTCTTATGTACCTATTTATCTTTGGAAATCATTTATAAAGGTCTTGCCTAAATATGACTTGAATATTGATACCATGTACATTATTGGTTATATTAGAGTCTACAACTTTTGATAACAGTAATATAAGGAAATTGAAGAATCTCAAGATGTAGCAATAATTGAGATTTATGTCTCATAGACATCTTTATAATGATGATGACTAATCAGTTTTTAAACCCATATCGCTTATTAGAGTTTTATTTAATCAAAATTGTATTTAACAATAGTCCAATGTTTAATGAACCTTTTTTTAATGCGGCATAACAATATTGTACCTTTTGTCGTCTCGTCCTTATCATTTTAATTCCCTTGTACTTTGATTTCTGTCTAGACATCGGGCAGACGGTAATTTTAGGTCAACTAATTAAAATTATCACAAAATTAATTTTGTAACAGCGCCTCATCACCAATTATTTCTTGTGACATTGTGTACCGGATTTCACGATAACGCGCAGACAGTCGGTTCTTTCCAGTCTTTGTAAATGTTCCATAAATCGCGATTGGCCTAATCGCGATTTATGGAACATTTCCGAGCACACGGCGGCGGACGGCGTCGTCATTGATGACGACTCAATTATAATATTCTTATTCCCAAAGTAGTTTCTTTGAAGAAACTACTTTGGGAATAAGAAACCTTATCGTTTTCAATTTGTGCGCTAAGTACACTTACGAATGTCAAATAACCCACAAACGCTGCTCTGATTTTCGAAGCAGTATCAATAATTGCTTCGAAAATCAGCTTCCCACACTGTAGATCATGTAGTTTAGTGAATTAATCTTGTAATCCATAAATTTTGGGTTGGTTGGTAGTTGGAATAGTAGATGTAGTAGTAGTCATACCATCAGCCAGACTGTAGGAATAGGGCAGGGTAGGGCTAACATAATTTCACAAACCAATACATCATAGTGGCGTCAGAAATTCAGAACCATTCATTATAAACTTTCCTCTATTTGAGAATCATAATTGATCGTTAATACTATATTTATAAGCAAACATGTTTTAATCTAAGTGCATGTACTGGTACTAATCTAGCTTTATCATCTCACGTTCCTCATCCTAACTCCTGTAGTGGACATGACTCAAGTCGATCATGTCGAGTGATCGATGTCATAGGCTATCACAGTCTTATGAAACTCTTTTTATAAATGAACGTGCATTATCTCTTTATGGGCGTATAATTCTTTATTTGGTTATATCTCTCGAGGTCAATTTTTCTAGTTAATTCTGCATCTTATAACGTTCTGCAGATTTTTCTAAACTTTCGGTTCTAGAATGTGTAAGAGAGATTTTTACACCTTATGGACTAAGTTAAAATGTAAAAGAATTAATTGAAAAATTAATAAAAAGAGAGCATCTGATCACTTACTTCCAATCGCAATAATTTAATTGATACGGAATAAGAGAATAATTAAAGAAAAGATAAATCAACGCTTCCTTGCATGTCTTATCTCGTAATAATTTATGTGCTTCGATCAGATGATTTTCTCATTATATAATTTTTGTCCGTTTCTTCCTTACGTCGATATTTACTATGTGCGTCATATAATTGTATCAATTTGAGACTGACGCACCAGTTGCAATGGACCTCAGACCTGGAACAGTTAATCGGTCAATGGTCAATCTACAATCTTACTAATTAGTACTTAACGGATTCCGATGTGTTATAATAACGGCTAACCAAAATAAGGGATTGGAAAGTGTCATTTCAAAAATTTTTATGCTCTTGTAATTAATTTGGAAAAAATAGCCAATGGCCCTGATTCTGTTGTTCACAACTAAACTAATTTTAATGTCACTTTGTCTCTTTCTAACAAAGAACATAAGAAAAGGATGTAAGAATTTTAGTCCTGTCAAATTAGTCCAATGCTTGTTTTCAATATAAATTTAGTCGCCATCTATCGCGGTCACGCCTAAATACACGCAAAATAAGACGGCAAAGATTAATTTGACAACTTAAAATATGTTCTATCCTTTTTCAATAATGTTCGTAAGAAAGAGATGAGATGTGACTAAAATTAGTTTAGTGCGATTTACAACAGAATCGGCACCAATATAGTCAGATTGTCCAAAAAAACTCGCTGAGTTTCTTGCTGTTTTTTTTTTTTTTTTTTATACTACTGTACGGTAAACAAGTATACGGCCGCCTGATGGTAAGCGGTTACCGTAGCCATATGGACGCTTGCAACACAAGAAGTATCGCTTACGCGTTACCGACCTTTCCCCCCTCCCCTATGAGCTCTGGCGACCTTACTCACGCGCAGGAACACAACTTTACACAACTTAAAGTTATTTGGCTGCGGTATTCTGTAAGGTGGAGGTACTTCCCCAGTCGAGCTGCTCTTTGAGCGAATAAACGCTATGCTCTACCTCTCTCAAAATGGTTATTTTCAGTTGACTCGTCTTTTGAACTGGTGGTAACTTCAGTAGCTTTAACCTTCATAAGCACCCTACCAGGGCCTACTTGAATAAATGGCTAGGATTTTGACATTAATACTTGTCCATTGACTCCTTGAAGATCTTCAGCATCTACAGTAACAGTTACTATTTTCGTCACTGTCGCATAGTTTGGATCTAGCAAGAAACAGTTGACCTGTTTTAGTTGCTTCCACAATTTCACCTTAGAGAGGAGTTACTTGAGCTTTGATGGTAGCTATTCAGGTGGGTACTATAAAGTACCCTTCCACTTCTTCTTGATCTTGTTGCACTTCTGATAAACATACTCCAGAATATGTCATATTCCCAACACCATATAATATAGTACCAATTACATAATGATCTAATAAACAATAATAGAGTCGCGTGCGCAATGCGTGTTCTCGGTCAAAGTGCATACATTTATGATTACAAATTAACACTCTAAACGTATTGCTATAAGGTTGAAATTGTACCGTCCAACTGTTTTGACATTCGTGGAATGGTAGACGGTTATTAGACTGTTGATAAGATACCCGGATGTTCCCGCCTACTCACTGGATGGGAGAAAAAATGAACTTTCATACCAACATTCAGAGATAGGGACAATATCCTGTTGATAAATATATTGATTCTATAATTGTTTTAAAGGATGTTATCGGACGTGGCACTTGAAACCTTGGCCTCTTTTAACGATTTTGAAAATGATCTTGACTCTTGTATACTGTCTTTATAATCGGTATGTTCCAGTCTGCATTTGAGAAACTTCTTATTATAACCTTTACGTGCTTACTACCTTCGGTCACATTATTTGCAATAGTGAAACTTTATATCGTAAACTAGCTGCCCGGCGCAACTTCGTTCGCGTGGCGCTACCCTACCCTACCCTATTTGTCAATCTAAACCATCCAGGGCGCCACCCAAACGCATACAAAAACAAAAAATCAATCAAATCGGTCCAGCCGTTTAGGAGTTCAGTGACATACACACGTGCAGAAGAATTTTATATATAAAGATAAACCGGCCAAGTGCGGGTCGGAATTGAAAATTATGCTACGTCTATGTTAAAAATTTGTACATTTTAGAATTTTTCGTAAAAATACTTCGTTGGCTTATTTTTGGCCACAATCTCACCACGGTATATGATGTCGTCGCCGAAAGTGGTAAACCGAAAGGTGCAAGTTTGAAGCCGACTGCATGCAGCAGCAACAGACGACGACGTGTCGCAGCGACACTACTGGTGTATGTATTACTATGAAATACGTTCCATAGCGACACGTCCGCGTCGCCTCCATAGTAATACCACGAAACGAAATTGAAAATTGTCGCTGCGACACATCGTCTGCTGCTGCTACGAACTTGCACCTTCTAGAACGTTAATCAATTCTCTAGGCAAGTATTGATCCAAGATTAAAACAATTGATTTAGAAACCTGCACCAATGTTATTAGGTTTATTTTCGATTAACACGATCAGTCCTTGAGACTTGAGTTTTTTTCTAGGCCTACAAACTACAACCAAGTAACCATTACAAATTCTATTTTCTTCTACTTCTATTGATGGAGATATTTCCTTTTACAGTTGAATACGTGGACGCAGAGTACAGTTTGTGGCTGACATGGTTCCTGATGCCCGTCATCGTGACCTTCCTGCTCCCCGGCATCATCATCGTACTTATATACATGAGCAGTATTATATTCCACCTCTATAGACTCTATCGGTATGTACATTTGAAGATTATTTCGGATTCTTTGAAGCATTTGATGCTCAAGTTAATTACTAAAAATCGGAGCGAATAATATATGGCTTGAATGCGAACCAACATTCTGTAATGCCAAGGCGTGAGATCATCGCAGACCCCAAACCACTGGTCATAGAACTATGAAAGGTGGGTATATTCTTAGTGTAGCGTAAAGGTGCAAGGTTTTTTCGTAAATCAACCTCTCGGGCTAAGTAAGTTAGGACACAGAATCATTAATAGTGGTGCTGATTTTGTTGTAAATCGCACTAAACTAATTTTAGTCACATCACATCTCTTTCTTACAAACATTATTGAAAAAGGATAGAACATATATAAAGCTGTCAAATTAGTCTTTGCCGTCTTCATTTGCGGGTATTTAGACGTAACCGCGATAGATGGCAACTAAATTTATATTCAAAACAAGCATTGGACTAATTTGACAGGACTAAATTTCTTACATCCTTTTCTTATGTTCTTTGTTAGAAAGAGACATAGTGAGATTTAAATTTGTTTAGTCGTAAACAACAGAATCAGGGCCAATTACCTAGGTAACTCGGAATCATAAACTCTCTATGAACAAGAAGTTCCACGTAAGAAGCTTTGAACAGCATTAAAACAAGGATATTATAAATTCTGAAGTTACCTTTAAACATGAATCGTGCGCGTGTTTATTTTGGTGAACAAAAAACAAATGCGAATAAAAATATAATGACTGAAACGATTGAGGTTATAAGTGCGGAAGAACAGTAATTGCAAGAATAAATGAAATATAAATATTAATTAAGTATTATCGGGGTGTACAAAGGTCTTGCACAAACGACGCATACACTGATCAGCGTCACACCGCATGTACACCTAACACCAGGAGAATATTTACATAATTAATCACGTTTTTATTTACAATGACAAATAATTCTGGGAAAAGCTATATGTAAGACAACAAGCTTTCTGCCCCGCAGTTTCACCGTTAGAGGTTGAAGAACTTCTTTCTTAATGGGTGCCAAGTTAAAGTACTTAATAATGAACCTGTGGGCCAAATTTTGACTATCTCGACTCGGCGCGGGCGGTTGAACTGTGCGTGGATTATTCAACCAGTTTTTCCATTGTAGTTTTACATTTCGCAAAGATGATATATTTTGCAATGCATAATAAAGAAACTAGTCGCTACCTTACACTATTGTTCAGTCTATTGCACTTTATTGCACATCTCATAAACATTGCGAAATCATATTTTTCTAAGATAAAAAATGTTTATCAGGCGTATGGGTGGATAAGTAAGGAGTAAGTAGGTACATAAATAATATTTGAGGATGTTTAAAAGTACAGTACCCCTACGATGAGTTTGCTTTGGTAATTCAATTGATACTCTAGCGACTACGGTGAGCATTTAGTATGAAGCAGCGCCTCTGGTGTTCATTTTTGGAAACGCAGATTTTCACTTTAATCGTTAGTGAGTTACGTTTACATTACCTACCGTAGCATACTCTTAGTAGGGGTACAGAAATGTTGATAGAGAACTGCTTGATGTCGTATCATGAGGACAGAAGATCGAAGATTTAGTGTGAAGTATCATTTGAGTAGGAAAAGCGTTCATATCGCTCTTCGCAACAAATCCAAATTATGAGGAATAAATTAAACATAAGTACTATAAATTAAGGAAAATACTAAATATGCCGTCCTCCTAGATAAATCTAAATAAAATATAAGAGACCTTATTCTATTTCACATTCTCAATTAATTTATTATGCATTTATATTTCCAAATAAAAATGTACACACAAAAAATTACAGCTGTACCTGCATTAACCACAGCTTGTGTCAGAGTTCAACAAACGGTGAACACAGTTCGTTATTCGTTAACAATTGATGTAAAAGGTTAAATACCTTATGCTAAGAATTAGTATTTATATTTGCCTGCATTTTTGAAAGTCAAATCCTAGTGTCTGGGTTAATAACACCATCACGACCAGGGCATTCTTCCTTCTTAAATTTATAATTGGTTTATTATGTGATAAAAAATAATTGGCATATTTGATAACTGTGTCCACCTCTCGAGGTATGAACCTAATTTATTTTATGTCGACAATGTAGACGAACTGTAGACATAATAATCTGCTATCATTAAATTATAATTATAAATGTTCGTGCCGTTTAATTGGCAGTTATTAATAGGTAAATTACAATAAATATATAGGTGTTGACAAGAAAATAAATACAAATTACATGTTAGCAATATTTAATTAAAATTGTACAACCAGTGGCGTAACTATACCATCTGGGGCCCGTGGAAAATTCTTTTGATGGGCCCTATCAGTAAAACGTATATATACGTATTTTGACGGTCATAAGTAGGTACGTAAAATTACTCGTCACGGGTAACGTGTACATCTCTAAAAATGAATCAACATCTTTTTGTTTAGGTTGGTTAAAATGCTTAACGATTAACTTGAAAATATTTTTGAGCTCGCGGCCTCTTGTGCCGGGGCCCTCTTGGGTCGGAGGCCCGTGGCATTTTGCCAGCCCTGCCACTCTATTGTTACGCCACTGTGTACAACCAAGATTATTAAGTAGAAGGATAGGCCCGGCTTTTGCAACCAAAATTGTAAAAAAGATAGTTCATATAGGTACAGTAGTACCCAACTGATACGGCTTACCGATGTACCTGCGCAGAAGATACATTTTCAAAGCGCGGGAAACCGCTATTGGTCGGCAGCTGCCGCCATGTTAGCGCGCGCTGTGCGGAGGGGCGTGACTTGCGAGTGAGACGGAACTAACAGAGGTAGTGTACATATTATGAACCTGATAGTAGTGACCTAAGGTTGATTGTAAGTTTTAAGCATTCTTCCGTTAATCTTCGGGGCCATACTTTCTTTTCTGTGCGAACGAAGATCTCGTTCTAACAGGCCTTAGTGTCCAAATTCTCAATATATGATGTTGTTTCAGGATGCGAGTGGTCGACGGAGTACAAAACGACTGGCGGCAAGCCGCCAGACTAGCGGTGTGCGCTTTATGGGACGCTCATGGATGGCTGTGGCATGGTAAGGTACCACCATAGACCCATTAAAACTCATATTATAATATTGAAATTCTTTATTTGCAAGTAGATAATAATTGAATTAAGTGTTTTACGAAACTCAAGACTTAAAAAAATATTTTATAGGATACCTCATCATTGTCTAATTTCAGCTTCAAATATCATTCATCACCAATATACTCATAAATACAAGTCTTACTTATGGTGTTATTATGAATCAGTTTTATCACAGTAGTCATGCTTGGTGCATATGGGTTACCATTTTGCTTAATCATCATCATCATCAGCCTATAAATGTCCCACTGCTGAGCACAGGCCTCCTTTCACAAATTAGGGTAACAGGGAATGGGCAAATACTCCACCACGCGTGCCCACTGCGGATCAGTGGAGGTAGGCTAGTGGTCAACCTACTGTTAGAGTTTTCAAGCCGCCCAGTAGGCTTCCAACTATCTTAACGACTATCATAACTAAGTGATAACCGGGACCAACGGCTTTACGTGCCTTCCGAAGCACGGGAACGCTGGATTTGAAATACCACTAGGCGGTCACCCATCCAGGTACCGACCACGACGGTCATCGTCATCATCAGCCTGTGGTCGTCCACTGCTGGACATAGGCCTTTCCCAGTAGTCGCCACATCGTCCGGTCCTCCATTTTTCGCATCCACCCACAGCTCGCCAAGGTTCGCAGGTCATCGGTCCACCTAGCGGGGGGGCGTCCCACACTTCGCTTGCCTGTGCGTGGTGGTACGACGGTGACCACGACGGTGGTAGCTTAAATTGCCGATCGATTAAGAACGGCTAATCATGCTACACCACGAACGCGGCACTTGCTTAATGCTTGCGAATATAGTGACCACTTTCTATGAAAATTCGAGCAGTGCCTTTACCGGGCTGTTGTAGGATCACAGTTTAATGCCATGAGTGCTGACTTATCATGGGATAAATCTCTCTCTATAAAGTTTCTTGCCGGAGTCTTCTCAGTTTAAGTGGATTCCGAACCGGTGGTAAATTCAACTGTATGTACCAATTTAACGTTCATAAGTGCCTTACTAGGGCCTAAACTGAATAAATGACTTTTTGATTTTGATATTATACTGCGAAGTAGGTAAACAAGCATACGGCCCGCCTGACGGCAAGCGGTTACCGATGCATGCAACCCCACCCCCTCCCCAATGAGCTCTTTTGACCTTACTCACGCGCAGGAACATAAAGTTATTTGGCTGCGGAATTTTTAAGGTGGAGGTACCCCAGTGGAGCTGCTCTTTGAGCGAATAAACGCTATGCACTGCATCTCCTGACTTATCATATTTAAGCTTTTTCCTTACCACACCGACGTGCACCCTCAGGCTACGAGATCAACGGTCTGGACAAGATCCCGGAGGGTCCGTTCCTGCTGATCTACTACCACGGCGCGTTGCCGGTGGACATGTACTACTTCACCGCCAGGATGCTGCTCTACAAACGCCGGCTGATGCACACCGTCGCCGATAGGTTCATGTTTAAGATACCCGGTGAGTTACTGACGTTATTTTATATCAAAACTCATTTATTTATTAACACTCAGATGATTTTGAAGCTTTTTATCACGAATGAACTAATAATATAACTTGTCACTAGCAAAAATTAATAATTTGGTTGTCATACTACAAAACTGAGAAGAAGATTATCAAAGGTTGTGGTGTGTCAAACGGCCCGGCACGACTTCGTTCGTATGGTGTTCTACCCTACCCTACCCTATCCTTCACTACCCTAACCTACCTTTAAAAAAAAGTGTCCTAATGTCCTTCTCCTGGTTCTAAGCTACCTCCCCACAAATTTTCAGCCAAATCGGTTCAGCCGTTCTTGAGTTATAAATAGTGTAACTAACACGACTTTCTTTTATATATTTCCAGAGGGATCGTATATTTTCCCGGGATAAAAAATATCCTATGTGTTAATCCAGAACATATTCTATTTGTGTGCCAAATTTCATCCAAATCCGTTCAGTAGTTTTTGCGTGCAAAGAGTAACAAACATTCACCCATACTCACAAACTTTCGCATTTATAATATTATAGTAGGATATAGGCTAAAAAAGATGCGAAAGTTTTTGCTTTACGTAGTAATATAATAATTTTACATAGCTGTTCTATGTTATTTAGTTTTCACTTGTGTTTTTGGCAAAATAAAAGTAATTTTCTATCTTTTGTTCCGTAGGGTGGTCATCGCTCCTGGAGGGTCTGTGCGTGATCCCGGGCACGGTGCAGACATGCGCGGCCACCCTGCGGTCGGGCAACCCGCTTGCCATCTCGCCGGGCGGCGTGTACGAGGCGCAGTTCGGCGACCACTACTACCGGCTCAACTGGAAGACCCGGGTCGGGTTCGCCAAGGTGGCGCAGGAGGCCAAAGTTGTAAGTCATATTGATTTATAGACCTTTTAAATAGGAGAAACGGTTTTTTTCATCATCATCAGCTTATAATGTCCCACTGCTGAGCACAGGCCTCCTCCACCACGCGTGCCCACTGCAGATCAGTGGAGGTAGGCTAGTGGTAGGAGGTACTTAGCTTAAGGCGGCCCTCTGTGGCCGGCGCAACTTCAACGCGAGCATAGTCTAAAAGCTTGTTGTTTCATCCAACGTAATGTTTGACTGCGAATAAAGAGAGATAGCATCAGAGCCGTCGGTTATCAGTCGGTAAATTCCGCTGATCACTCGCGGCCGCTTCGCTAGGTCGTCATTCATGATTTCGCATTCATAAAACTTGTTCCAGGAGTATACTTCTTGAGAAAAAATCTTACAAGTTTGTGAAAAAAAAGTTAGTTATTTAGAATCTCCAATACATTTGCAAGCCTGGTATCTTAATGTTTTCTTTACTTTTACAATTTATAGGTACATTAGATATAGCCAAAGTTCAGGCAAAAACGCTATTATTAATTAGCTCATCTTTCAATTTCTCGAAATGTGTGTTTTGAAATAATTACGTACCAACCGTGCTGTAATTTATAGTTAAAATCATCGAAAATAACCCAAAGAAGCGCAACTGACGTTCATTTTGGTTGAAATATTTTCCGTGAATTTCCCACCACCGACACATGCGCTCTGATTGGCCAAGACAATAACACACGATGCAGCGATTGCTCCTTACTGTTCAAAATCAGTGAAAAATCACCGACTCGTTGCGGAATTTGATTGTTAAGTAGTAATACTTAACAATCAAATTCCGCAACAATCCCTGTAGAGTAGTAATACTCTACAGTGATTTTTCCTCGATGGTTAAAATACATAATAATTTCCAGCCAATAGTCCCAATGTTCACTCAGAACGTGCGCGAAGCGTTCCGCACAGTGGGATGGCTGCGCGGGATCTGTCTGCGGATATATCTGGCGACGCGCGTGCCGCTGGCGCCCGTGTACGGGGGCTTCCCCGTCAAGCTGGTCACGCATCTCGGGGATCCTATCGCTTATGATCCAGAGTTGACGCCCGATCAGTTGCAGAAGAAGGTATGTTGTTACAGGGTGTTGTTTTGGTCGCCGACAAGCGACCTAGGAGCGGTAGTACAAAAAATATATTCCCCAAAAATGGACTTAATTCCATTAAGTATTGTAAATTCGTTGAGAAATACCTTATTCAATTTGAAATATAATTACCGCCAAGTATGGTCACTAGGCACGTGCACAGACTAGAGCTAGGCGCAAGCCACTATCGCCCCACCCCTTTACTCCCTCGCACTCCCGTTGAGTATTATGTCTACACTTTAGCTTGTTACATGATTTTCAAAAATTTTATTTCTTTATTTTTATTATTATAAAAAAAAAAATTTTTTTTAGCACCAATATCATTTGTATTATCGACCCTGAGTCGCTCGTCGCTGACCAAAACAACGACCTGTATATTATCTTTATTATAAAATATTGTTTTTCAGGAATTGTGCGGCTTTGCTAGACAAACAAGTACTAAGAAAACTAACTATGGTGCCAGGACATGGTCTCCTGTGTGTTCCTATGATAATTTTTCGCTTCTTAAGTCACAACAAATGCTGTCATATTATCTTACTTATCAGGTTTTTCAAAGTTACTGAAGACTTCATTGAGAAGAATTCGGGAAGAAACTCATCATGACATAACTTTTACATGACGTTAGAAAGTGACTTATTAAAACTGGGTTTTATAACTTGCTTTAAAACAGCTTAAAGGAGTATAAGTTCTTAAAACTTAGTTTATTTTCCACCAGTGAATATACTAGGTAGACAGAGGTACTAAAATTAATATGAGTTCTCCATGCAAAATAAAAAACCGACCAAGTGCGAGTCGGACTCGCAAACGGAGGATTCCGTACAATATTAACTAACTAATTATGGTATGAAAACAAAATACCAAAAAATATACGTTTGTTGTATGGTCCCCTTTAATTTTTAATATTATTTCATTTTTATTATTTGATTTATAGGGGCTATAGAAATACATATTCTCTGAAAATTTCAGCTGTCTACCTATTAGTGTTCATGAGATACAGCCTGGTGACAGATGGAAAGACAGACGGACGGACAGCGGAGTCTTAGTAATAGGGTCCCGTTTTCCCCTTTGGGTACGGAACCCTATAAAGGTCACAATGGTCGCAATCTTCTACACCGAGCGATTTTATTGCAAGGTATAATAAAATATCGTATTTCTAATTGTTTCAGGTCGCGCAAGCCATAGAAAAATTAGTAGAAGAACACCAACGGGTGCCCGGAAACATACTCCTAGCGCTCGCCGAACGAGTATTCAAGATACCCAACAAGAAAAAAACTAAAATCAACAAGGAACCAATAGCAAACGGCACTTGCAACGGCGCCGGCGCCGCGAGCGAGATGCAAGATAGTATAAGTGACAAGTGTGAAAGTGACAAAGCTAAAGTGGCGTAAAAACTGTTTGTGTCCTCTTGGTTATATCGTGAAAGACCCTGCGTTTAGAAATGGGGTGTGAATATGCATTTATGTAAGTATCTCTGTGTGTACGTGCCATGATATTTGTGATTTTTATGTAGTAGTACAGTAGTGCCTCGTTTATCCGAGGTTATTTGGGAATGAGGTACCTCGGATAGCGATAATACCACAGATATACATCTAAATAGATGACGCGAGTGTATGTACTTCACGTGTCAAAATCTGTGCAAAAATGGGGCACAATGTTCTTCTTTTGAAACTGTTTCGCGCGGACAGGGAACTCGCATAAGGCTGCATGTCCACCAGAGATGTGTAGCGAGGGATGTGTTTAGCTGACATATAGGATAGCTTCATTATCATTTTGAAAATCTAATGCCAGCCTATCTAAATCAATCTTGTGACATTTTGGTAAGTTATTAAGGAGGGACTTGCGTTATCTATTTAGATTTATGTCTGTGGATAACACAGAATATTTTATTTTATTTTAGAATGAAATTTAATCACAAAAGTATGTAGCGATCGCAAAATACTATGCGCATACAGCATCGCTGCTTCATCCATTTTTTTTTTCATTTGATGAGGAGTTCTCGAATAACGCGGAGGCTCGGTTGTTCGAAGACCGGATAGACGAGGATTTACTGTACTTGCTTAGAGACACTGGTTAGCATTTGATTCCCACTCAGGACAAATGTTTGTGTCCATGAACAATGTTTGTTCCAAGTTTATATTAACATAGTATATCAGTTATCTGATTTCCATACTATAAGTTCTACCTAGTTTGGGATCAGATGGTCGTCTTAATATCCCACTGTGCACTTAAGAATTAATTTTCTATTACACTGTGTAGTCACCACGTTCGACCACATTATCACTTGTGGTGAGTTGTGTTCAATTGCAAACTTATTTAACAACCCGTTTACTATCATGGCGCGGATCCGTAGTGGATACAAAATCTGAGATAATATCTGCGCCAAAATTTTACTAAAGTAATTTTCTTTATGTAAAGACAAAATTGTGAATTTATCTATGTTAAAATCCATAAATTACGCGACAACTACCCCTAATTTATGTCACGTGGCTTATGGGTGGTCTATATAATATTTTAATTAATAATAGAATTACAAGATATTGCAATATTTTTTATTTCCCAGTGGATAAATATATGTATTGTTATGTAATTTTAAATAAATCTTGTTTATTTAAATATATATTAGTAGTATCAGTACAAACAACACTTTCACACTGCAATATGACAAATTGGTTAAACTTTGTCTTTGCCAAGAATGACAAAGAAATATGATCTTTTTTGCTTCACAATAAGGGTTATCTGTTAAATCAATGGTTAATTGTATGATGATACAAATGAACTTTATTCTATAGCGATAGAGTTTGTTTTTCTTTGACATCAACAATCGTCAAATATGCTTAAAAGTAGTTTCGGAAGTGTTCATTCTTATTATATCTGCCTTTCAATAGTATTTTTAAAATACAGGTCCAATTTTCTATAAATAAAATTTTGCATTTTGTAATAAAATATTGAATGAAACGCAGGGCGTTTGCTAATACTCGCAACTTAGTTATATTAGTTTAGTTTTGTGTGACTGCTTTGTGAAGCGAACCGTACATTGTAAAATAAGTTAACCTACAAGATCTTTTATGTGTATACGACTCAGTAATATACTATAGATATACCTTTGAACAGAGCCGTCTTAAGTCAAGCCCTTGGGCACAAAATAATTTGGGGCCCTATTGGAAAATAAAAAGGTTAATAACAAAAAACATTTTTCTGCTATGATTTTATTTTTTATTATGGTTAAAATTAAAAACTGATCTAGTGTCCGATTAACATTTTAATTTAGAATGTTGAAGGTTATTCTTACTACCTACCTAAAATATAAACATTGTCTCGTGTAAGTAGTGTATCGAGCATTTCGGGGCCCTCGAGAGTGTGGGGGCCCCGTGTGCCTTATGGAAAAGACGGAACTGCACCATTGAGATCATCTCTGTTGAATGGTTTAGCTATCTCAGACTCCATTATGGATTTGAAACATAGTAATAGGCGATAACTTTTTAATTTCAGTAATAAATTGAGATGTGTTTTTTTTCTTAACATGTATTCTTAATATTTATGTAGGTATTCGCTAATAGTTAAGTGCGTATTCCTTCTCTTATTTACTTTGATATTTGCCAATTCCTATTTAAAATTTTGATAGACTTGTTATCCAATCGCAATTATCTATGCATTCCTTTTCTTATTAACGAAAATTGGTTTTTATCTAATTTATTCCTTTTTAAATATAATCTACATATCTATTGGAATGTGATATGAAATTGTATGCAAGCAATTTCGAATACGTGATTGAAAATCATGAACGTATCTACGTGTGTTTAAAGTTTAGTTGATTTATTAGTGCTAAAAATGGATTTGTTAGATAAGATTGAACATAGATTATTTAGTCTTTTCTTATCGAATATATGTAAAGAACGATTTCGAAATAATGTGAATATGCAGAGCATTGTATCGTCTGTGTATTGTCACTTAGCATCAATAGCGTATTGTCTGTGGTGTATTTTTTCAAATATTTATGTAAAAAGTAAATATTTTCTGTAATAACTTGTTTTTGAAATAAAAATAAACCCGAAATACAAATTATGAGCATTTGATAATTATTTTTAATGAATATTGTATTTAATTAGTTGATAGTGTAATGTCACAAAATTATTATTTAAAATTTATATTATAATGTGATACTTTGTGATTTCACAGAGTTAAGACTGTTGGTATGTTTGTTTATATATTAGTTGTTTTAGTTAAGATTAGCTTTTAATAAAAAAGGATGAATTTAAAAATATTTATTTTCTTTTTGGCGTAGGTTTTTGGGAATTAATACGAGTATGTATCTTGTCAAAATGTTTTTTTTTAACTCTTATGCCAGAAGTTGTGGTGGGAAAGATTTATGATTTTTTTTTTATTAATCGGATATCTGGGTAGGTATATTTTGTTCGCCATAGTGCGCTCGCACTGATTTATCAATGCGCTATAGTTTTAATCCGGGCGCCTATAGTTTGAGACCTCTTTGATACCGCGTCTCAGAGCGAACAAGAAAAGGCGTGGAGTCGCATGAAAAATCAGAAATAAGTTCGAAGACGACCGCATCGATAGATTAGGCAGCGACCATATTGACAATTCTAGTTACCTCTAACGTCTTTTTGTTTCGGTTTTCAGCTCACACATATTCTTTAATTCTTTGAAGATGAAGCATCTTCAAATAATATAAGCAGGGTTATAAGATAGGTTTTTCAAACACTTAATGCAAGTCTAAATTTAAAATACCGTCTTGAATGCAGAATTCTGTACTTTTCGTGTCAAGTTTCTATAATGGAATATCTTTTGTGTATTATTATTTACTTAGATATTGAGAAATCTAATAGATTTATAAATCTTGTATCTTTCTACTTCGATAATTATAAATAGAAAATATTTAAGCATATTTGTATCTAATACATAAAACTACATTGTATAGATTTTATTTAGTGCCAGAATTTTTATACCAAAATTACTCTATCGTATCTATATAAAATGTAGAATGCTAGTGAGTTTGTATTCTTTATAATATAGAGATAAATACTTAATTAGTAAACAAATACTTAAATATATAAGAATATATTTTATTTACCATCTTTTATTTAATAAAAACAACATGGATACTTATGAAATACATTTATTAAAATAATGGGTACTATATTACAAAATTGATCTTAATTACAAATCTTATATGAGATAAAAAATCAGTTGAACAGTTGCGAGGTTCTTCGGGCAAATATTGACCTCACTCACCGCAGGGACAACATAAGTACAATTAATGTAGGGTCTGAAACGCGCGAGTGTTATTCCTGGTGTTGCAAACTTCCACAGCCTACGGTAACCGCTTACCATCAGGCGAGCTGTATACTTGTTTGGTACCTTAGTAAGTATACAACGTGTAACGAAGGGGTATATCTATCCGAAAGTGGTGAATATTTCATCCACACTATACAAAGATTCAGCTCAAAATAAATTGCTCAAAGAATTAAAATCAAATGTTTGGTTACATAAGTTTGTTGAATTTAAATCATATCAAACGTGTCGCCATTATCTTATCACGTCACTTGCTAATCTATATATATATAAATGACCTGCTGTTCGTTAGTCTCGCTAAAACTCGAGAACGGCTTGACCACAGATATACATCTAAATAGATGACGCGTGTGTATGTACTTCGCGTGTCAAAATCTGCCAAAAGGGAGAGCAATGCTCTTCTTTTGAAACTGTTTCGCGCGGACAGGGAACTCTCATAAGGCTGCATGTCCACCAGAGATGTGTAGCGAGGGATGTGTTTAGCTGACATAGGTAGCTTCATTTTCACGTTAAAAATCGAATGCCAACCTAACTAAATCAATCTTGTGACATCATGGTAGTAGGGAATGCAAACCGGTTTCACCGAAAATCGAAAAACCGGTTATTCGGTACGGTTTTGACCAACAAAAAAAACCGGTTTCACATAACACCAAAACCGGTTTTTCGATTTTTTTCGGTTTTTATTTCGATGTTTGGAAAAACTAAAAAAAGGAAGATTTGCCGCCGTTTTGTAAACTGAGTGCAATGCAGTGAGTATTTTTGTGATGAACTGAAGTGTGTTGATGTTTAGTTTGTTGAGCTGGTAAAAAAATAACTTAAAATAATGATTGTTTTTATGATAGTTATAAAACATGTAAAACTTTTTTTACAATACTTAGGCAGTAAACAAGCGTACGGTCCGCCTGATGATTACCAGTTACTCTAGCCTATGGACGCTTGCAACATAACGGTTATCACTCGCACGTTACCAACCCTCAACCCTTTTGAAGCGAGGATTCATTCCACAACCTGAGCATCCACGATAGGAAGCTTCTTTGAAACCACACAGTATGAGAACATTTTGATTCCAATGTGTGAGGATGGACTCCCCATCGGTGACTACGATGGATCAAGGTAACTGGGTATCAGGTCAATCAATTCTTCAGAGCACTGTCTTTTGGAAAAGCGGCGGTGTAAAAGAACACACATAAGAAGGCAGTCTCTCCTCAGACTAAGGGGCTTTAAAACACTTGTGAGCTCGGGATCATCGACAATTCTAACGGCACGTCGCTGAACTGAGTCTAAATACCCAAGCTGGTATCCAGGTGCCCACAGAAGACAGCATTACTTCATTTGGGCCAGACTTGCGACTTATATAGTTGCAATCTGTGTCTCGATAAGAAGTACTGCTTCGCTCTATTAATCACATCGAGTTTTTTGGATATCTTGTAGATGACTTTGGAACAGAACGTCGCTATAAATATTAACGTGAAAGAGCCCAATGCTTTTCGTGATGTTGAGGGACATGTTCTAGAAATGGACTTTTCTCAACGGTGAATGCGCAGGCTTACGTGTGATTTAGTGGGGTTGAAATAGACTAGGTTTAGTCGACCCCAATCGGAGTCACTAGGTTGTGTACTATCGATTTAAGACAAGTTCTTCGCGCCTTTTCTCCAAGAAAGAGAGAGAGAGATATTTGCACGGTTCGTGTAATGAGCGTCCCATGTAATTTCATTTGCATAGCAATGAATGCTGGCAATAGAGGATATATCATAATTATGCTGGAGGAACAGTGTTGGGGATAATTCAGAGCCTTTCGGGACGCCAGCATTAATGTCATGCTATCGGAGCAACTACTGTCAACGAAGGCTCTTATGTATCTGCCAGACAGCAAGCTGACTGATTGGTGTTATTTTTTACCCGTCTGCACGACGGCAAAAACTGGGTAATTTTTTTTTATCTAAGGAAAACATTTGGATAATAATAACCACGTTTTAGTGTACACGCAAGTTGCTGTGCCGCTACAATATGCCATGTATATAACGTGTGAAATTAATATTATTACTTACGAAACATAATTTAATAAATGTTTAAATAATTACTTCTTTAATACTGATCTATTTTTTAACATAGTCATAATATCTCATAGCAATTAAAAATCAAGTAAAAGTTATATGTTTTTATATATTTCGTTCATTTAAAATAAAATCAAAAGCAACGAACCGTGTAGTCTATATAAACGAGTATCTGATCTACAGAGTTAAATAAACGATTATTTCCATACATTTTATGAAAAAGAGATGGATTGATTGTGTGAAAGATGATATTGGTAAGAAACGAGTGAATGTTGGTATAACGGATAGAAGAAGCGTACATATTGCGCCGATCCCAAATTATTTGGAACAGGACAGGCAGATGGTGATAATGTCTTTGACGTTTCTTTTATACCCACTTCATTAACTTTAACTGACAATAATTCCTCAGTTTGCGATTTTTAAATCTTGGGCACGGTTATTATCTATAATTCGAGCTATAGAAATAACGTGGGAAAAAAAACGAGCAAACATTTAAAAAACCGGTTTAAAACCGGTTAACCGGTTTTTACCTCTCATAACCGAAATAAAAACCGGTTTTCATTTTGCCACGGTTTTGCATTCCTTACATGGTAGGTACAAAAAGTGACACGCTTGGTTTTCATACAGATGGAGAGACTTGCGTTATCTATTTAGATTTATGTCTGTGAGCTGGACCGATTTGGCTAATTTTGGTTTTGAAATATATGTGGAAGTCCAGGGAATGTTTCAAAGTAGGGTAGGGTAAGCACTACGCGAAAGAAATCGCACCGGGCAGCTAGTATTATAATAAAAACTCTTTCGCGATCTGTGCGCCTAGTACGAGCCGCGCGCCGTCCTGTGGATATACCCTCTCCGTTACATGTTATAAAAAGGCCTTTCAGACGACATTTTTACAGCAAGAATACCTAAGAATGAAATAGACAAAACCGCAGAACGAGTATCAGCCCATCACCGTACACATGGCTTTACAAAGTATTGTCATAGTGCGATCAGGAGAGGAACTCCCCGTAGTTGTTGACGTCGTCGAACTGCTGCGCCTGCGCCGAGGGCCGCGCGGCCGCGCCCGGCCTGTACTGCTGCGGCTGCTGGCGGGGAATAGCCATTTACCACTGTTACACTATTGTTTTTTAAACTTGGATCTTTAGACCCAATAAATAGACTTGTGGCTTAACATTTCCATATAACAATAGTTCCGAATATAGAAGTGGTAGAAAAATTTGATGAAGTGTTCCCCTGTTCGTCTTTTGAATTTGATCCATATTTCTAAGGACACAAATTTTAAACTCAATTGAAATCTTTCGCCAAACAACTACCCGTGCTCCGGCAGCTGGATAAGAACCAGTTCTCTTCTAAGTGTACCACCTTCTACCACAATATAACTTACCAATTGTGGTCAAATTCAAGTAAAAAATATTAACGTTACTTGTATTAAATTGGGCCTAGGTTGCGACCTTAAGGATATTAATTAGTTAATCCTTAGATTTTAATTCTTTGTTTTTAATTCAAGTATTCGGGATATATAGAGCCCGCGTTGTGGTTTCTATGGCCACAGTCTTATTAAGACAGTAATCTAACATACATATTGTAATTTAGAGATGGATGATAAAGCAAAAGTATAGTTCATGCAAAAGCATTAAATTAAAACGCATTGACATGATGTTAATATGTGATATGTCAACAAATCTTATAACTTTAAATTACAATAACAATTAATCTCAAACTCTATAGAACGAGAAACAAAAAGATTGTGTTATTCGAACATGAGCTCTACGTTCGTACATACAGAATCTAAATCCAATTGATGTAAATCTGTCTCAAGACGTGAGTTCATTTGAGTCTTATTCACTGACATTTGGCTTAAATACATATCTTTAATTGATTTTTAAGGCTACTCAGAAATCAGTTTTTTTTTATTTTGGATCAATCAACAGATTTCTTTCGCTATTTAAATGACAGTGTCATAAAAGTTTTTGTTAGTACTTGTAAGAGATAAATTGAAAAC
Source organism: Polyploca ridens (assembly GCA_951394255.1). Taxonomy (NCBI): domain Eukaryota; kingdom Metazoa; phylum Arthropoda; class Insecta; order Lepidoptera; family Drepanidae; genus Polyploca; species Polyploca ridens. The sequence continues at coordinate 7,040 of CATOBL010000245.1, read as the reverse complement.
AACAGAATAAAAACATAACCCTGCTCCTGGGTCAGTCGGGTAAAAACATGATGTCAATGCAAAATTAGTGGTAGAACTTAAAACTAAATGAGTGGGTGCAAGCATTACTTGTGCGTGCGGGTGTGTATGCGGGTGCGAGTGCGGGTGCGGGAGCTAGAGTGCGTGCGACTGTACTCGTGACGCGTCACATATGCGGCCGCCCGCCGCGCGCCGCCTGTTGTTGTTGCTAAAACATTCCACACCGTTATCTCTCTTTTCTTCTCTCTTCCGTCCTTGTCTGCATCACTTTCGAAGCAGCGATTGATTCCGTAGGCTAATAGGCTAAATTGCAATTTTGGGGCATTAAGGGTGGCTAACCTAGGCAATTTAAGGACGTTTGAGATACACGTAATAATGGGCATATGTCCGATTAGTCGAACGCTTCTCGTTGTGCATAGCTTGGTTTAATTTTAGTTCAATCTGTCGCTCAAGATTAGTGATCTAGAAAAATGGTTTATTCTTCCATCAAACTATCAAAGTACATTTTTAAGTAATATGATAAATACCGCACCAAAACATCTAAAGAATGAGGAGTTTTCTTATGATACCTCTATGTACAAAATACCTGTCCAATCGTGTAGGTACTTAAGAGGGGTTCCTAGCTGCGAGGAATTTGAAAAATAGGTATTTGAAGAAACTATTGCCGTCGCACTATGCCGCTATGCTATACGCTATGTGCTATAGAGACATTTGCAGATCAGACCGATTTATTCACAAAAAAATTGACGAAATCGACGTTTCGTTTTCCCCATTTTCCTCCTCGAAAACTGAGCCGATTCAATTATCTTTTACATTAAAATTTTAAGTAAGGGGTTATCTAGGTCCCTATTACTTTGTTTTATGTTAAAATCTTTTCGAATTTGTCTGGTAGTTCTTTTAATCACGGCGGAAAAATAGGACATTTATTGTAATTTTTGGAGGGCCATAATTTCTTTAATAATTAGTTACTGAAAAAAAAGGAAGTAACAGGGACGTGTCCAAAGCAGAACTTGATTATATTAAAAATGATTACTAGAGGCATTATTCAGGAAGAAAACAGGGGAATACATTTGTATGGAATAATCGCAGCCCAACTCCCGTCTTAAGGTTCAAATTGGTTCGAATTATCAACATTTTGGTAGGATAAGAAAACTCCTTAAAGCCGATTTTCCAACTATATACTGAAATGAAATGGGCACAGGCACTTATGAATAGTCAAACTCTAATACTCTAATGCACGGTTCGGAAGGTTGATTTTGCTGAGAAGAGCCGGCAATAAACTCAGCAATTACTCTTTTCAAAAACAAACTTAAATTTATTACATCAGATGTTTCCTGCGAGAGCGAGCGCTACAACCACGCATTTTTATCATTTAAATATTCTTTAATATTGTAGTAAGCCTTCTGTACTAAAGCGGCCTTTATACGTTCCTTAAACTTTAGTGACGGTAAATTTAAAATTTCATTAGGGATCTTATTATAAAATTGTACACTGTAAAATTGTAGTCCTAAAAATGAACTGTATATGTACTTTAAAAGTACAATAATTAAGTTTCCAATACCTTCTACCAAATTAGAAAGTCTAGCCACATACTTAATGCCCCAAAACTTTGCGCCACCTATAATGGGTTATGTTACAAGCTTATTAATATTCTAGAAAATATGGTTAAATAGTGGTAACAGAAATTTTATGATTCTATAAAGGCAGATGTGTTTCCCGGGAATTTTCCATTACTTCCCAAGTAATTGGTAATGCAAAAGGAATATTTAGCAGCTTACATTATTAGGTGTTGCAAGCTTTAAACTAGAAAATATGGTTAATTAGCCCGTATTATAGAACAAGATCAAGCATCAAGAATAGATTGCGTTAATTGAAAATAAACCTAATGTCATTGGGGTAGGCTTTTTCTTATCTCGACTCGAAACTTGTTAATTGATTGTTGTTCGAGAATACGGACATATCTGTGGTTTTAATAATGAAATGGAAATGTAATGCTTCTAGAAAGGATGCAGATGAGTTATATACAATATTATTATTTATTATAAATGACTTAATTTGGTACAGTAATACCGGATGTAACAAGACTTCCTCACACACGGTCATCTGATCCCAAACTAAGCAGAACTTGTACTTTCGAAACCAGATAACTGATATATACATGTACTACTTTGTGTTTGTAAATACATACTTTATATACATAATTACACCCAGACTCAGGACATACAGACATGTTCATGCACACAAATGCATGTCCTGTGTGGGAATCGAACCCACAACCTGCGGCGCGATAGGTGGAATCTTAACCAACCGCGCCAGCTGGTCCGTCTATTGATCTTTGTCTGTGCAATTTAATCTTGAAAAAAAGATTTGTAAAGTGGCGATTTTTCACTTTCTCAAACCTCGGTTAAACTATTATTCTAATAAGCCCATATAACAACTGTTTTTCAAAGTGTATGTTTAGGCGTAAGAGATTCCAGAAATAGTGTGCCGTTTTTATATGAGTTATTAATGAAAATACCCACTAAAATTAATCTTAGTATAGCCCGAGGAACAAAAGCATATATACCCCCTTACTCATAAAACGTTATTTAACTAATAAGCTGATTAAGTGGTCACCTAAATAACGTCAAATTGTTTGAGAATGACAGCAAGGTGACGTTATTTATTTGACAGTTTATTCAGTAGATTTACCGCGGGTTGCTAGAACGTGTATGAAATGTCAAATCAGGTGACAAACCGTCATAATTAGCAATCTGTTGACAGCCTTTGAGTTGCTGAAAAGAAAAACAAAAATAAATTATCTAATTGATTGTCAACGGATGATTTATTTATTTCATTCACTCCTTTGTGTTTTGTTTCTGTCTCTCGCGTAGCACTGTCCCTTTCATTGTCGTTGTTGTTGTTTATGATATTCGCCAAAAGGCTGGCAAAGGTCATAAAGTCAAAAGCCATACAGCCTAGTCTTATTTTCAATTATTCATCAAATTCAAAAAAATCTTTATCTTATTTTGACAATATAACCATACACATATTATGGCTTACAAAGCAGCCAGTGTCATGTTGGTTGTTCCAGCCATTTTATTTCATATCAACCAAGATGACCCTGGCAATTTCAATAGGTCGTTTATTGCATTTTAAAATAGCTTTTCATGCAAAAAAGTTCTTAATTTAAGGTTTAAAATTAATTTTATATTCAGTTTTTATATTGAACTGCTTTAAAACCTATTATTTATCACAACAAACACTTTAATTCTCGAATAATTGGTCCATTATCTCCAATTAGCTAACTGACAATGTGACAAGGCGTTGACATGAGAATTAGCTTTCAGAAACCCAAAAATGCGATAATTGACGAATAATTGGAGATTTGACACTTGGAATAACAAACTGTTGACAGATTGTTATTTGCCTCTTTCAGCAACCCAAAACACGATTGACTGGAGATTGACAGCTTGTTACGTAATTTTTCGATAATTTTGCTTTCTAGCAACCGGCGGTTAGTTAAATAGCGGCCCTGATTCTGTTGTTCACAACTAAACTAATTTTAATGTCACTATGTCTCTTTCTAACAAAGAACATAAGAAAAGGATGTAAGAAATTTAGTCCTGTCAAATTAGTCCAATGCTTGTTTTCAATATAATTTTAGTCGCCATCTATCGTGGTTACGCCTAAATACACGCAAAATAAGACGGCAAAGATTAATTTGACAACTTAAAATATGTTCTATCCTTTTTCAATAATGTTCGTAAGAAAGAGATGAGATGTGACTAAAATTAGTTTAGTGCGATTTACAACAGAATCGGCACCAGCGTTTATGAGTAAGGTATATGTGTTTTAGAATTTAGACAATCACATGTATGATCTAAATGGCCTATTATCCCTATCAAAACAGTGTTTTTATAATACATACCTGTTGCAATAAGTGCCTGAGGCCCGGGTTGGAAGGCAGCAAGGGGCGCATGATCCGGGGCGCGTGCCCCACTCCGCCCGCGCCCCTCAGTTGTTGCAACTGTTGTTGTAGTTGGTGCTTGCGTTGTTGTTCCTACAATTATATTAGAAAACGCGTTTGTTTCACTCTTTAAAGCCCGTCACAGACGTAGCTAAAATATATATTAATATAATAATAATATAATTGCCATAGCAAGGCATATTACTATATGGTATATTTTCAATACTAATGTTTGAGTGACCGCACACGCAGCTATAATATACAGGTCGTTGTTTTGGTCAGCGACGAGCGACTCAGGGTCGATAATACAAATGATACTGGTGCTAAAAAAATACTTTTTTTTTTAATGATAACAATAAAAAAATTAAAATTTTGAAAATCATGTAATAAGCTAAAGTGTAGACATAATACTCAACGGGAGTACGTGGGAGTAAAGGGGTGGGGCGATGGCGGCTTGCGCCTAACTCTAGTCTGTGCACGTGCCTAGTAACCATACTTTGCGGTAATTTTATTTCAAATTGAATAAGGTATTTCTCAACATATTTACAGTATTTAATGGAATTAGTCCATTTTTGGGGAATATATATTTTGTACTACCGCTCCTGGGTCGCTTGTCGCCGACCAAAACAACAACCTGTTTATTTCTGTTACTTCGCCAAACTGTACTGTAATTTATATTATAGCTCGGCATATTAATATATATTATAGCTACGTCTGTGGTGGCCTTAACAGAGTTCAAAAAAAGGAGGAGGTTCTCATTTCGGTTGTTTTTTTGTTTCGGAACTCCGTCATTTATAAACCGATTTGGAAAATTCTTTTTTTGTTTGGAAGGGTACACTTCCCGTTTGGTCCCATTGTCATCAAGTCTGGGTTTGATTTCTTTTTAGTGTACTTTGAAAACTACTACTTACTAGTGTACTTTTTTAAAAACAGTGTCAGATTTGAGTTATTTCATAATTGTAGTGTATTTTGAAGTAGTTTTTTTAGTTACTTTTTTATTTCGTAATTTTTAGTTTTTCTTACATTTACTAGAATTTGACCAAGGTTTTGTTTGTTTTCCCTCTGACACCACACCCGTAGCTCATATCAATAAGCCAGCCCGTCACACTTACACGTATTAGTCCATATCTTGATAACAACTGAACCGATTTTGATGAAACTTGCACTGTTCCCTAAGTTGAAGAATATAAGGCTAAAAAACGCCTCATAATTCGATTAGTATTTTCAGAGATATGCGTGGACATACATACAAACATACATAAACGTATAAAATTTTGTATATTTGTTTGGTAGCCCTAATACAGATTATCATATGTGAATATATTGCAGTATTTTTTTGTATACCACTAATGTGGCAAACAAGCATACGGCTCGCCTGATGGTAAGCGGTTACCGTAGCCTATGGACACTTGCAACACCAGGGGTATCACTCGCGCGTTGCCGACCCTGAAGAAATCTCTTCACACCCTTTTTGAAGAACCGAATACTACATACATATGTGTCGAATTGACAATCTCCTTTTTTTAAGTCGATTTATAAGTAAAATTACGATACCTCAAGCTGTTTGTAATGCTGTTCCTGCTGCTGAGCGGCTTGTAAATGCGACATGATATCCATCTGCGACTTGAACTGAGCTTCCTGCTGATGTGCGGCTTCAAGCGTCTGCTGCAGATGCTGTATCTTCTCCAAGTTCTGCTGCCTGGCTGCTTCCAGACCATCCAGCTGGGTAACGGAGCGGGGGCCTTTGCCACCCACCTGGGGGACTTGCCCACCCATGTTACCGGCTATCATCATACCCTGAACGTGGTAGATTAGATATAGTAACTGTTTTATTACAAAATATACGGACGGGCCAGCAGCGGCGCAGGTCGTCGGTTCGATTCCCACACAGGACATGCATTTGTGTGCATGAAAATGTCTGTATGTCCTGAGGTTGTCACTGAATCACTGAAACATCTATCCATATTGTTTTAAAATAGTAAAAAGAAATAATAACTCGAAAAAATTCAAAGTTCCCGCCTCGGTACTGATGATGATCGCGGTTGGATTTTTGCCCGCGCATTATCCATACAACTGATTGTCTAGACCCTCTGTTTGCCGGAGGCTTTAAGAATTTTGAATATACGTCTTAAAAAGCATTTAATATATCGAAAATAAACACCTATGTCTTATGTTCAGTTTTCAGATTCAATGGATCCATTTATTCTAGATTGGACCGTGTTTTGATTGAAGAAAATTGTTTGAATTTGTGGTTGGGCTTAATAAACTAAATGCCGGTCAGTTCATAGACCTTGTCCCAAAATCAACGATAAGCGGGCACTAAAGGGTGGACATACTCATGACTACTCGAGAAAAAAGATTAAGATATTTTAACTACCATGACCAAAATTCAAATTTTTATTTTTGTATCAGCAACCTAAGTATATCTGCTATCCACGACAACCCCTTAAAAATCCCAGAATGCCTGTAGTTACACAACAATCAAATTTTTTTTTTGTATTGAGCAGGTCAACGTGAAAGTCAAAGCCATAAATTCAATTTAGGCCCCAGAAGGGCACTTTTACTGAAGTAAGATACCACCGGTTCGGAACTCGGCCTGCAACTGAGACGAATCCGGCAAGAAACACAGCAGGGTTACATTTGTTAAATACTTTTTGGACAATCTGACTATGCTTTTTGACCGACTTCAAAAAAAGGAGGAGGTTCTCAATTCGGTTATATTTTTTTTTTAAGTTTGTTACCTCATATCTCCGTCATTTATTAACCGATTTGGAAAATTCTTTTTTTATTTGAAAGGGTACAATTCCCGTAATTAGATCAGGATTTGATTACTTCTTAGTGTACTTTGAAGTCAGTTTAAGTTTTTTGTAATACAGTCCAATTATTTTCCAAATAATTAACAATATAAAGAAAACATATACCTAAGCATATATACACCCTCTGGTGCCCGCTTATCGTTGAGTTTTGGTGACGTTGTATAAAAAAAAAAAATATCCTGGGACATTCCTCACACACGGTCATCTGATCCCAAACTAAGCAGAGCTTGTAATATGGAAACCAGATAACTGATATA
>CATOBL010000244.1:0-12350 GCA_951394255.1 Polyploca ridens | reverse complement strand
TACAATAAAAGTATAAGAATATTTATTAAGATACATAATTTTTTACTTTTTGGGGATTGAAATTGCTCGCGTCCGTAAGTTTACCCTCATGATCCCTGGATGGTGCTAAACGAACAACAAATTCTGATGGTAGGCTTCAGCCGCGGCTTGTCACCACCCCCCGAACTAAGCCAAGCCGCGTGAAGTTCGGGGAAGCTAATTGTGGGGTTGGGTGTAAGCAGTTGCGTTGCACTAGTGAACCGGTCTCGACGATGTAGGTAATGTATACGGGTAGTCTCTTCTTGGAGGGTAGCGGGATCCGAAGCACGGTTCTCCGCTGGCCGACAGCAGTTAGAAGGGAGCGCAAGTAGTAGGCCAGCTATCTACGAAAGGCTGCCCCGCCAACTTGCAAAAATTTCGAGGTGCGGCCGGTTGGTGAGAGGACCCGATGGCCACAGCAGTTCGTCCCCGCAGGCTCCAGACGAGCCTCCCATCAGTTCATCTTTCCTACATTTATCCCATGGTTCCTATTGCAATGCCTTGCTTAACTGTCACTCATCCACTCTCCTATTCACTCCACATCAACATGACCAAAAGTAAAAGAGTAGCGTTAAACAGCGGAAGCACGTCCTCTCACTCAAAGTGCACCTCTCTAATATTCGAGGTCTGCACTCAAATCTCGACGCCGTCCATCCCCACCTTGACGGACAAGCCTAACCTACTCTTTCTCACAGAGACGCAAATCAGATGTCCTTCAGACGCGGCATACCTATATTGCCCAGGATATAACCCTGGAGCACAACTTCAAACCACGCGCTGGGATCTGCGTGTATGCTCGCGATGACATCTACTGTCGGCGTCTCCGTGGCCTTAAAAAAACAGGTTTTTCCGTACTGTTGATATTGGTGGGCACTGGTATAGAGCAAATCCTCTATGCCTCTCTCTACCGTTCGCACAGCGGTGACCAGAAAATGATCGGGCTTTTTCAATACCTCGGCGAAACGGCGGACGTGGTCCAGCGAAAATATCCGAGCGCGCAGCGGGGCCTCTTGGGGGACTTTAACGCTCATCATCGTGAGTGGTTGTACCTATACCAGGAAAACGACCTTGCTGGGAGAGAGGCGTTGAAACTAGCAATTACGCTAAATCTCTCTCAGCTCGTCCGCCAAGCCACGCGCGTTCTGGTTGTTGCTGATCACACAGCCAACTGCTTGGACCTTCTGCTGACAACAGATCCTGAAAGGTACTCAGTGTCGGAGAACGCCCCATTGGGAATCTCCGATCACTGTCTGGTGAAAGCTGTGATGTCCTACTCTCCGCCTGACCCTGGCCTAAAAAGCTCCAGGCGAGTTTGGCGATACAATTCAGCAGACTGGGATGAGATGATCCTTGGCGGCGAACTTGCTTTACTTCCGATGTTTTACCCGTCCAGCTGTGTGAGTGCCATATTAGATGTGATATGTTGAGCTATGGAGTATTATATCCCATTCTCCGACATATCACTCAATAGTGGTCTCCCAAGGTCTCCCAAACAGTCAGCTTACCGGATCTGGGCGGATTCTCGCACTCGCAAACTCCTGACACGGACTTGAAGAAGAAAGGCGTTAAAATAGCTGCCAAATAGTGTAAAAAGGCCCTAAAGAAGGCGCGTTTCGACCATGTTGGCTGGATCGGGAAAAAGCTATCATCTTACCCCTCTGGGAGTAAAGCTTTCTGGTCCGTTGCCAAATCGGTCGAGACTAATTTCTGCCACCCGTCGCTGCCGCCATTACTAGCTTACACTGTTGTAGTGAAAAAGGCCAATTGGTTTGCCTATCTATTTGCAGAGAATTCATGTCAAGACGCTGGTTAACAAACACTACCCACTTGCAACTGCCAAATGCCGGACATTAATATCCGGCAAAAGGAGGTTGTAACGGTACTACGCGCTCTAGACGTGAATAAAGCCTGTGGTCCCGATGGCATTCCAGTCAATTGTCCTGCGCAATTGTGCGCTCGAATTGATTCCTGTCTTGACACTCCTGTTTCGCATCTCACTTCTAATCTAATGGGTCAATTTCCGAAAGTCTGGAAGCTTGCTAACGAGCAACCTGTGCCTAAGAAGGGCAGCCGTGCCAATCCTTCATACTATGGACCGATTGCGATCACTTCCATACTCTGTAAAACTATGGAGCGTGTATTGAATCGGAGGCTCCTGTCTTACCTCGAAGATAACGAACTCCTCATCGATCGACATTACGATTTCCGGCAAAAACGGTCCACTGGAGATTTTCTTGTGTGAACACACATCTATGGAGCGAAGCAATTGTCGTTTCCCTCGATATTTATAAGGCTTTCGATAGGGTCTGGCACACCAGCCTTCTAAGTAAGCTTCCTTCATATGGAATTCCTGATGGCCTATGCGCTTGGATTTCCGATTTCCTGAGTGAACGGTCTATACAAGTGGTCATACACGGGTGCTCGCAGATCTCTTGGAAATAAATGCCGGAGTTCCTCAGGAATCAGTTCTCTCTGCAACCTTATTTCTGCTGCATATCAACGATCTGCTAAAACCCGGTATCTTTGTTTGGGTACGCAGACGACAGCATTGTTGCAGAGAGATACATTTCCAGCGTGCGAGCCACCAGTGACGAGATCCAATTGCTTCTAGAGGCCATGGTAGAGCGTTTGAACGTGACCTTACAGGCGGTCTTCGATTGAGGCAAAGCCAATATGGTCTTTTTTGACGCCACCAAGACACAGACATGTCTTTTCACCGCCAAATAAAGTCCATTCCACCAAGCTCCTACTTTCTGAAATGTATACTTGCCTGGTCTTAACCCAGCTCCGATCTTACCCCAACGCACCTTACGTCTAAGGAAGGTCGGAACTATCGCTACGCAAATTAGACTTTTTTTCAAGCGGCGGTGGTGCTAGACCATTCGCACGCACGTAGGACGCATGTCACTGCATTGGACCTCATCGCAATCGCGATAGCTTATATTGGACGCCGCGTTATAAGTTACTCAGAGATGACGTAATGATGTAAATCGTACCGTTTAGGAAAAAGAAAAAGCTTATTTTTACAATAACTAAAGATTATTGTGCTACAAAACTTTGCATAACGAAAACTGAACTTGTAAGTGATATATTTTTTCTTTTTCCTTAAAGTCATTGTACAGATATGATATGAAAAAAAAATACACATTTACCATAGATTTATAACAATCTATGGCCAAACTAGATCTCGCACAACATTATACTAAAAGTGATTCGACGCGGGACAAATTTGTCCCCTACCAACGCGAGTTTATCGTAGTAAGCGAGTCGAGGTACAATTAAACCACTTTTGACCTCTGAAATAGTGACAATAGTGACCATATTCCGAAAATAGTGAGAAAAGTGACAGGATTTTAAAATAGTGACTAATAGTGATAATAGTGACTCGCTGGCAACCCTGTATGACATTGTTTCGTCGATTCAGTTTTTGGTTTTCAGATTGCGAAATATTTCCAATACCTGCCTCGACAAAAAAAAACATATAATTACTGAACCTGCTCACAAAATTTCACGAGAATCGGTTGAGAAATGCGACCTGTAGGGAAGAACAGTCGGACCGACATTCAGTATTTTGGCAAAAATTTTCAAATTACAGGCCATTTTGTAAGATTTCCAAAAAAAATATTTCTTTGTATAGTAAACTAGGTGGCCCGGCACGACTTCGTTTGTGTGGTGTTATACCCCACCCTACCCTAACCCAACCTAAAAAAAAAGTATCCTATGTCCTTCTCCTGGTTCTAAGCTACCTCCCCACAAATTTTCAGCCAAATCGTTTCAGCCGTTCGTGAGTTATAAATATAGTGCAGTAGAATTAGATAATCAATTTACATTAATTGTGGTACTCATGATTTTTGGCATATCGATAAAGTTCTGTATGGATATGACTACCTTAAATTCGCAACCGATTTGGAAGTACGGAACATGGTGAAAATTGAGAAAAACTTTGATATTGAATAATTCCTAAACAAAAATTGTGGTACTAGTTGCGAGAATACCATGTCTTTAGAGAACCATTACCTACCTTCTCAAGAAATTGGAACCGGTTGCGAAATACGGAACACACCTAAACTTAAAAAAGTGATTTTTCGCCTTTATCTCCTAGGCAAAATTTGTGGTACTAGTTGCGAATTCATTGGTAACTTGTATTAGCCTATTACACTTAGTTTTAAGTTTGCAGCCGGTTGCGATATACGGAACCCTAAGAAAATATTTTTGATAAATTCTACTTCCAGCAAAATTAGCGTATTCTGTTTTATTACTTATATCATATTGGTAGGTCGACTTCTACCTACTTTGTGATCGCAACCGAAGAGAACATTACGGAACATAGTTTTTTTTACAAGTAAAATGTGCGCGTATTCGTGTGTTACGAAGGGAATGCGGGCGGTGCGGGACGGCGGGAAAATTCCTGCGTCTATCCAATCTGTCGTCTTTTTTGCACTGCTAAGTAAGAAAGTTCTTTATTTTTATAGGTAACAATGTAAAAAATATCGAAAAGATACAATATCGACGTATCCTACGAAACGGGGCGTAGCTGCAAAACAGCAAAATATCAGGAGAAGGTTTGTTATAAAATAACATATAGTTAATATAGTCAGTATCCATTATCCAATGAGACGTTTTCTTTCCATAGAGTTTTATAGAGTTGGTTGAAAATACCTGTCAAATCGTGTACTTAAGGTTCAAATTAGTTCGAATTATCAACAGTTTGACAGCTAATTTCAACCAAACTCTATAAAACCCTATGGAAAGAAAACGTCTCATTATCTACACGCATCAAAAAAGTTTGTGATCTCTAGCAAAAGCTGTTTTTTTTTAAATTTTACTTTATCTAGAAAAAGTGTTAACGTTATATCTCTTTTTTAAATAGAAATACACTGTTTGAAATTCTTTTTTAATAACATACAATAACAATGTAATTGTAACATTTTATACCCGGTAGTGCGCGGAAATCGAGGATACGGGACCATAAACAAACAAGGGGAAGAGATTTTAGATTTCGGGATGAGACATAACCTTGCCATCATTAACACCTTTTTCCAAAAGAAACCAGAACACTTAATCACTTGTAAAAGTTCAGGACACAGTACACAAATAGATTATATTCTGGAAGATAGAAATCTACTTAGAAATTTTAAGGACTGTAAAGTCATCCCTGGAGAGGCGCTTACTTCGCAGCATATAATCTTGGTAGCATGTCTAAAACTACCTAAACCTATTAGAACGGTCACAGACAAAACCCCGAAAATCAAATGGGGACAACTTTACGGCCCAAAAGGTGAAGAGCTGTCTATCGCCCTTAAACAATATCTGGAGGAGGACTTGAACAATAATTACAACAACAACGCCGAGCTTATGTGGTCAAACTTTGCATACACCTGTAAAACCCAATCGTCCAAAATCTTAGGAGTCTCAAAAGGAAAACTAAGCAATAACAAGGACCCAAGATGATGGAATGACGAAGTTAAAAAAGTTGTAACTGCCAAAAGGGATCTTTTTAAATTATGGCAGATAACACAACTGGAAGATGATCGCATTGAATACAAGAAGGCGAAGCAACAAGCGAAGCGCGAAGTAGCCCAAAGTAGAGCACAATCTAAAGAATGTTTTTATAGCAGATTGGAAGATGCAAAGAACGACACTGAAATCTTCAAAATCGCAAAGCAGCGACATAAGTCAACGTTAGATATTAAAATTAATAAATACATCCGTGACGAGAACGGTCAGCTGCTTACATCTAACGAAGACATTAACCAAAGATGGTGCCAATACTATGCAGAGCTTCTTAACGAGGAATTCCCAAGCCAGCAACAACCTATAATAAATCCTACGGCTGGACCAGTGCTGGAAATTAATGTTGCGGAGGTGAAAACCGCAGTCTCGAGGATGAAAAACCATAAAGCTCTTGGGCCAGACGAAATACCCTCTGATAACTGGAAACAGATAGGACTTGAGTGGCTCACAAGACTCTTCAATGCTGTCCTCAACTCCAATATGATCCCAGAATCATGGCGACAAAGTTACATAGTGCCCTTTTATAAGAACAAAGGTGACGTCAGCGCTTGCGGGAATTATAGGGGCATAAAACTTACTTCTCACACCCTAAAAATATGGGAAAGAATACTGAACGATCGCTTCTTGAACCACGTTGTCATTTCTGAAAACCAGTACGGTTTTATGCCATCAAAATCCACAATCGATGCTATCCAAACAGTCCGAATAATAATGGAAAAGCATAGGGCCACCAGTGAAGACTTACACCTTATCTTCATAGACCTTGAGAAGGCGTTTGACCGGGTGCCACGAAACCTGGTATGGCAAGCGATGAGATCACAGGGTCTAGCGGATTACTACGTAGCCCTAATCCAGGACATGTACCACAGGAGTAGCACAAAAGTGAGAAGTTTGGCCGGAGTGAGCAAAACCTTTGAAGTCAAAGTCGGGGTTCATCAAGGTTCCGCGTTGAGCCCTCTACTCTTTAATCTGGTAATGGAATATCTCACTAAAGATATCCAGTCTCCCCTACCATGATGTATGTTATATGCAGACGATATCGTGCTCATTGACAAAAGTGCACAACAACTGCAAATTACTCTCGAGCAGTGGAGGTGCGCCCTGGAAAGCAATGGACTCCGTAATAGCAGAAGCAAGACCGAACATCTGGAATGCAATTTTAGCGGCGATACCACCATCTCACACACGATCTATATCGAGGGAGATTCAATTCCAAAGGTATCCCAGTTCAAATATCTCGGAGCGATGCTGACGGCTGATGGTAACATTGAAACCGACGTCACCCACAGAGTCAACGTTGCCTGGCAAAGATGGAGAGCTCTCTTGGGTGTCCTCTGCGACACAAGAATGCCGATCAAAGTGAAGGGAAAAATTTACAAAACAGCTGTAAGACCTGCAATGATGTACGGTGCCGAATGCTGGGCCATAAAAAAGGCGCATGAACAAAAACTTCTCGTGGCCGAGATGAAGATGCTGAGATGGGCAGCAGGTGTAACCAGACTTGATAAAGTACGAAATGAACACATCAGAGGTAGTTACCATCATCGTTAGTCGCGACCATCTCAGAAAAACTTACAGAAAGTAGGCTTCGTTGGTATGGCCACGCAATGAGACGTCCTGAAGACCACGTGGTTTGGCAGGTTCTGGCCCTACCGAACTCAAAAAAGAAAAGAGGAAGACCCAAAGTCACATGGTGGTCTACAGTAACCCGCGACTTGGAACTAGCCCAACTCACAGTACGGACAACCCAGGACATACCATCCTGGCGCATGAGAACGAGGAGAGCTGACCCCAAATAATGGGATACACTTGGAGGGAAACTCCTAAAGAAATTTCAAAAAATATAACTGTCTGAATACACCTGGGACCACTGATTGATCGGTAAGTCACTAAAACTAATCGTTTTATCGCACTGAAACACAGAACGCGATAAACTCGAATCTTTATTTTCAAAAACTTCTCGTGCTGTATCTTAACTTTGCTTTTGGACCTACGGCCGGATATGCCCCAAGAAAAATTTCACTGAGCCACCATATTGTAAAAAAAAAACAAAAAAACTTGAGAATTCGAACTAGCATAGTTGATGAAAGCCTATCCATTATTCGAAGCTCCTTGAGGATCAAGTTATTGATGCAGAAGGCCATCCACAGAATTTTCAGGAGGCGTCTCCAGCACCATATCTCCATTGCGTCGATTTTCCGACGACCTTGCAATCTAAAGGACCAAGTTTTAACTCCATAGAGAAAGATTGGAAAGACAAGGCATCTTATAAGTCTAACCTTTGTTTTAAATAAATAAATATCCTGGGACATTCCTCACACACGGTCATCTGATCCCAAACTAAGCAGAGCTTGTACTATGGAAACCAGATAACTGATATACTACTTTTTGTTTGTAAATACATACTTAATATACATAATTACACCCAGACTCAGGACATACAGACATGTTCATACACACAAATGCATGTCCTGTGTGGGAGTCGAACCCACGACCTGCGGCGCGTAAAGTGAACCTTAACCAACTGCGCCAACTGGCCCGTCCGTTTTTCTGGTTATCCTTCTACAAACAAACAAAAATATCTTCAGCTTCAAATATCTTTTTTTTTATACCACTAAGGTGGCAAACAAGCAGACGGCCCGTCTGATTGTAAGCAGTTACCGTAGCCTATAGATGCGTGCAATACCAGGGGTATCACTCGCGCGTTGCCGACCCTGAAGAAATCTCTTCACGCCCTTTTTGAAGAACCTCATGCTGTACTCCATTGGGAAAACCACGGCGGAGAGCTCATACCACAATCTGAAATAACTAGCTGTCCCCGCGGTTTCATCCAAGTTCCCGGGATAAAAAGTAGCCTATAATACTCGGGGATATCATATTAGTGATGAAAGAATATTTCGAATCCGACTGGTAGTTCCAGCCCGTTTGACAAACAAAAAAAATCCCCTTTATTATTTTAGCATAGATATTCGTATAGGTAGATAAAAATTTAAAAGCACGTTTTTCTTAAAAAACAACAAAGCGTCAAACATTTTGTTCGATAGTAAACTTCGTATTTTGTTGAAAATATATCCGGCTGACGAAAAAACACGATCACTTTCAACATTCTTAGGCAAAATTTATCAATCGAGCCGTACCGGGAACCGTTAGTTGTCGTACTAGAATGGAGAATTTAAGGAACAAAATACACCTAAAATATATCATTATTTTCATAAAAATAGTCTTAGCATAACCAAGATACCAACTAACACACATAATTGGAAACTAATGTTTTTTTATCAATCCTGAAAACTAGCTGTTTTGCAGTTACGCCCCTATTTGTAGGATACGACGATATTGTATCTATTCGATACATTATACATTGTTACCTATCAAAATAAAGAACGTTTATACCACAGTTTTACCATAAGGCATATGCTGTGTTAATACTTAACAGTGAAAAAAAAACTACCGATTTCGATACACGCGGTTTTTTTAAATAAAAATTGAATTAATGGCTTTGACTTTAATTTTTGTAATTCCTCAACGCTAGTCCTGCCTCTCGCACCGCCTGCATTCCGTTCCTTCATTCGTAACACGCGAATACGCGCACATTTTACTTGTAAAAAAAACTATGTTCCGTAATGTTCTCTTCGGTTGCGATCACAAAGTAGGTAGAAGTCGACCTACCAATATGATATAAGTAATAAAACAGAATACGCTAATTTTGCTGGAAGTAGAATTTATCAAAAAGTATTTTCTTAGGGTTCCGTATATCGCAACCGGCTGCAAACTTAAAACTAAGTGTAATAGGCTAATACAAGTTACCAATGTGTTCGCAACTAGTACCACAAATTTTGCCTAGGAGATAAAGGCGAAAAATCACTCTTTTAAGTTTAGGTGTGTTCCGTATGTCGCAACCGGTCCAAATTTCTTGAGAAGGTAGGTAATGGTTATCTAAAGACATGGTATTCTCGCAACTAGTACCACAATTTTTGTTTAGGAATTATTCAATATCAAAGTTTTTCTCAATTTTCACCATGTTCCGTACTTCCAAATCGGTTGCAAATTTAAGGTAGTCATATCCATACAGAACTCTATCGATACGCCGAAAATCATTAGTACCACAATTAATGTAAAATGTTGCTTAATTTTGAGCTAATTCTACTGGACTAATAGTGTAACTAACACGACTTTCTTTTATGTCTATAGATGAAGATGTATGTGTGATAGTTGAACTAAATACAGACAAAGATATAGACTATACCCAAGAGACAATTTATATTCTAGAGGGGACTCTAGAGATCTTCTGCTTTCGCCTCGCAGTTACAGATGCGAAAGTTTCAATGCTAACTCAGAGGCTTAGATCACAGCACATTAATGCATAATAATATCATACCTGAGGCATATATCCCTCGGGCCTTTGCTGCAACTCCTGCACATATTGTTGTTGTTGCTGCTGCTGTTGTTGTTGTTGTTGCTGCTGCTGTTGTTGTTGCTGCTGCTGCTGTTGTTGCTGCTGCTGCTGTTGTTGTTGTTGTTGTTGTTTCTTTTGCTGCTGTTGTTGTTGCGCCGCTAGCTGCTGGAACTGTTGCTGCTGCAACTCTTGCAGTTGGTGCTGGAGAATATTTTCATCGTTAAGATTGACATGTAAATGAAATTATGTTTTTCACAAAATACTGATATCTCAATTAATGAACTAAATTACACAATATCATGATTTTCATTATCGAATTCTAACTCCCTTATTCATAATTGTTTTTTTACTAAATCAGTGTAATAGTATGCCCCGTCTGACTCTCTCGATTACCAAATGTCACGTGTCAGATAAAGACTTCGGAAATCTAGCTAATCAACGATGATAACTTCATTATGAATAAGGGGGTAATTGTATTGATCGACAAATACACAATATCGACAAATTAAAACATCCTATACTAAACAATATTATAAATACGTTTCTACCTTTATATGAATATACTTCAATCACTCATACACTGATTACTGTAAACTATTTCCGAGAATTTCAGAGTAAAATGGCATGGAGAAAAGTACAGCAAAATATGTGTAAGCAAGATAGTCTCGCTTACACACCTTCACCGATATTCTGAAACATTTAAATGGCTAGACAGAGCCACTTTCTGTCTTCGTACAGTCGTTGTTTGCATGTAAAATGACATAAGTAAGCTAATGATAAGTCACGTGACTTCAGCACACAAAACTGGCATATTTCTAGAGCTACCACTATATGTAATGTATGAGCGAGTGTATAAATACGCAATGATTGTACTCGCGACCATTACCGCGACGGCACCCACTTCACTAATGTGCTGGCCGAGCCGCTGCAGCGCGTCTAGCAACAGGAACTTGCAACCGAACTTCGTGCATTTACGTGACAACTTCGCACGGAGACGCTCTTGTATGGGGGTGTTCTATAATTCAGGTGCGATGTTATAATCGTCTAACTAATCCCAGACTATCAACATAACTTAGGTAGGACTGTGAAAAGAGAGGGTAATGCTATTCTTCTGAAACTGTTTCGCACGGACAGAGAACTCGCATAAGGCTGCATGTCCACCGGAGATGTATAGCGAGGGATGTGTTTAAATAACAAATAGGATCGCTTCATTTACACGTTGTAGCTCTATTGCCAGCCTAACTAAAGCACTCTTATGACATGGTAAGTATAAATAAGTGGCATGCTTGGTTTTCACACGGATGGAGGGACTTGCGTTATCTATTTAGATTTATGCATTGGTTCATCATCATCATCATCATCAGCCTATAATGTCCCACTGCTGAGCACAGGCCTCCTTTCACAAATGAAGGTGAAAGGGAATGGGCAATACTCCACCACGCGTGCCCACTGCGGATCGGTGGAGGTAGGCTAGTGGTCAACCTACTGTTGGAATTTTTCAAGCCGCCTAGGAGGCATCCAACTAGCTTAACGACTATCACAATTAAGTGATAACCGAGACCAACGGCTTTACGTGCCTTCCGAAGCACGGAAACGCTCGATTTGAAATACCACTAGGCGGTCACCCATCCAGGTACCGACCACGACAGGCGTAGCTTAACTTTGCCGATCGATTAAGAACGGCTAATCATGCTACACCACGAGCGCTTCTATTGCATTGGTTATTGGCTCAAAATAGACTAATGATTTACCTGGTTGAGGTTTGTAGCGAGCTGCTGCACTGGGAATAGTTGCTGTGGAGGAGGGTACGGCGGCGTGGTGGGAGGGTGGATGGTCGTCACACCTGTGTACACACTTATTGTTTAATAAAGTATTCAACAACACACAATTTGAAACCAGATTTAATGTAACGTAACGAGATCTATTATTGCGTTTTGTCAGTTCATGTTATTTTCATTTGATCAGGCAATTTATACCTGAATTAAAATTTTAGTTTTATTATATGTGGTATTACTATATAAATGCAATATATTATTGAAATGATTGCAATAGTCTCTAGGATATCGTCATAAAACTGATGCATTTTACACACATTCTATTATGAACTTTAATGTATTAGTAAATAATAATTTACATTTTGTTAACTCCTATTCAATAATAATGTTACTATATCACTTCACAAATAAAGTGGATGACGTCATAAATAGAAGGAGTGACATAGTTGTAGTAGTAGTAGACTACTTGCCTTGAGCGCAGAACTGTAGGTCCAAGGCGTGCAGGGCCGACGTGGCGAGCGTCGGTGGACCTTTAGAGTAACGCAATGTTTATAAATACATCCCTAATATATTAACATTAACGAATGGTCATACATAATGTAGATAGTCTATTATATCTTAATTCCTCGCCATCCAAAGGATGTTTG
>CATOBL010000242.1:0-16660 GCA_951394255.1 Polyploca ridens | reverse complement strand
GTGGCTCTTATTGCACCGATTTTAGTATCATAAGACAGCTTATTACGAACTGGTGCTTTTTACTTTACATTACCGCACTGGTGTTTTATTTGTATCTCACTGTAAGTGATATGTGTGTAGACAAGGCATTCTTAATTTAACAGGAGAAAAAAAAACCTGCGCGCCATATTTGTTAACATTCTCATTATGTGATTGGTTGAATATCAAAAAATCTACTTAAAAAATATAAGTCTGTGTTTGTCCTCGCAAGTGTGTTAAAAACGTCGTATCACACGCGTGAGCTGTGATCATTACATTTCCGGAAGTTCAAATCTTGTGTAGGTAACTTATCTAACTCTTTACTTATAATATCATTGGATGAGAATCATTACTGTTCACATACCAACCAGCCCAACGACTTTTTAGCAGTAACTTGCAGCGTGACGTTGCGTTTTCGTTTTCATAAATTCGTGTGAGTTTTAGTGAAATGAATTAGGTATGTCCGTGAAGTTTTTGTACAATTACCATCATTGTACTAAAACATGACTTATGGACAGTGACTGACTGTGCGGACTATATAAAAGTGGTTTATTTTGTGACTACATGCCAGAATGGGTGTTGAAGAGGGATTGAGAGAAGCCGCTGTGCCGGCAGCGGAAGGACTAACATTATTAGTACTATACAGCTGGTCCACACTAGACATACACTAGAGCTCTGACGACTTGTGTCACTGAAAATATAGATCAAATCGTGTTCGATTCTAAAACTCTTACCACATGCTAAAATAAATATCTTATGTTTCAGGCAGCTAGAGGCCGTGGTACGTATTTCAGAATCTCTGGCTAAGATGCAGCTGCAACCTTTCGCCACGGAAGCGCACGTCACCGAAGCTCTTCGACTGTTTCAAGTGTCCACGCTGGATGCGGCGATGACTGGCAGTCTTGCCGGTAAGAGCCTCTTTGTACAAACGTATACGAAACATTTTAAATTACCTATATTATTAGTATTAGGAAATTCATTTGGTTTCTTTGACGATGAAAATGTGGTGGTGAAATATACAGAAAGGTGTTAAGAGCTTTTCGAGGTGAGATTGGCAATGCCCTTGCAGCCCGATCTTCAATATCGAGTCTGCCAAATTTTTATTCTCTCTGTCTGTGTAAATTATACTGATACTAATTGCGGATATAATGGCGGAGTCTATTTACCGAACCTACTCACAAAATTTCACGAGAATCGGTTGAGAAATGCGACCTGGTAGAGGAAAAATCTGTATATCTGTCATCAAAGTATGAGAATCAGGGGCGTCACCCCCGATTCTTGCATTAGTCGATAAACTGATTTCTGTTAGGTACATAAAAATACATCCCCATGTTCTTCATGCATGCCTGATGTAAATTTCGATCGTTTCGTTCGGTACGTAATTAATGTTTGTTTTTAGCAAAATGTTTTGTACATACTTCTAGGAGCGGAAGGATTCACTACTGAAGAAGATCACGAGATGCTGTCGCGTGTCGAGAAGCAGCTAAAGCGCAGGTTTGCCGTCGGCTCGCAGGTTTCGGAACAAACCATCATACAGGACTTCCTGCGACAGAAGTACCCTGAACGAGCCATATTCAAGGTCATACACACTATGATCAGGAGAGGCGAGCTGCAGCATCGCTTGCAAAGAAAAATGCTCTATCGATTGTCATAATTTTCTTTGTAAGTTATCTTTATTATTTGTAATGTGCCAGTTAAGCGATTCATCATATTTTTGTACAAGTATTTGAAAATAAAATATTCACTTGAAATTTTTATTATTTTATTTTCTTAACTACAATACGTTTCGCTCGTATGTTTTGCTCAAAGCACCACAAATATTATGGAATCAGTTTCACTGATCACTTTTATTACTCGTATCACATACATTAATAATATAACAGCTAAGCATGTTTGGTGAAATTTTTAAATTAATTAATAAGTTAACTTTGGTCTCGTAAAATTAGAGGTAATGGTTGACTAGAATGTCGAGTTTCATAATATAATTGAATTTTTGAAAGTGCATTATTCCTTTACAATATCCACTGCAGCAATCTTGAATGGGTATTCTGGATGCTTCTCCACACCTTTCCAAAACAAAAAGTTGAATATACGTCCTCGCTCCCCTTTGTCCAATTTTTTCAATTGGTTTATTTGTGCCGGAGACAGTTCGAAATCGTACAATTCCATATTTTGCTAAAAAAAATATTTCATGAATTACAGAAAGATAGTTAAGTTATTTATTTCTGAAAAAAGAAACGTGAATAAAAGTAACCTTAAGTCTTTCCTCGCTTGTACTCTTGGGTATTACAACAATTCTCTGCTGCACCAAATAATTGAGGAGAACTTGTGCTGGTGTTTTGCCATGATGATCAGCAATCTCTTTCACTTCCGGAAGGCCTAGCAAATCCGGAAAAGCATCAGGGCTGAAATTTAGATAAATTCACTAAACTTTTCATTAGTTCTAAATTGGACACTAGGAAAAATACAAAAGTGCATTTAAATATGAACAACCAAACCTGTAGTTGTATTTGTTGACAAAATGATCTTTAGCTCCAGGACTGCCAAGTGGTGCATATGCTGTCACCACAATGTTATTTTCAGCACAGAATTTACGAAGATCTTGTTGTTGAAAATAGGCATGAAGTTCAACTTGAAGAACTTGAGGCTTGATGGATGCTGATTTTATTATCTTAGATATTTGGGTTTCATTGAAGTTGGACAAACCAAGGTTCCGAATGAGTCCCTTCTTCTGACACTCTTCCATTATCTTAAAATGGAAATAAATAATTATATTTGTTTTAATTTAACAAGCTGTAACACGTATCAATGTTTGTACCAATACCTTCCATGTACTAATATGATCAGTTTCCATATCGAGATCATACTCGCCACTAGCTTTGACCATTGGCGTCAAATTTTCAGAATTACAGTGAAAACCAAAAGGTACATGTATTAGGTATAAATCAACATAATTCAACTGTAAGCGGCCAAGCTGGAGGTCTAGAAACATTATAACATCAGATGCTCGATTCCCTACATGAGGGAGCTGAAATTATTTTTTAATCATTTAAAAAAGGATATTTACATTAATAAACATATTGCATTGATTGGAAGCTTAATATTTACCTTAGTTGTGATAAACAAGTCTTTTCGAGTGCCTTTGCCGTCTTTAATCCACCTGTTTACAGCAATCCCAATTTCTTTCTCATTATTATAATTAAATGCTGTATCTATGTGTCGATATCCTAAATTTAATGCTCTATAAACAGTAGATTCTATGACATCCGCAGGTGCCTGTAAATGAAATGCAAGGTTACTTACCCTCAGAAATATCACAAGAAAGGAAATTAAAGTGTAATAATTTTAAGAACCTGCCATGTTCCCAGGCCCAAAGTAGGCATCAAATCTTCAGTTTGTGAGAGCCTGACGAATTTCATAGTTTTTATATTACTATGATAGCAACGTAAAGTAGCTCTAAAAAAGAAATGTATCTGAGTCCGACAGTTCATATATTATTATTTCGGCCAATGATAAAATCGAACAGACTAAAATATTGGCAATGCGCCAGAAATTATGAAGCAAGCTCGAATAATTATAATTATGTTAAAAGTAATAAGATAGCAATACGTAAAAATGCATTTGTTGTACGAAAACAATCTTTCTTTCTACCAGCTTTCTACAGACTTTTCATTAGTTTCGATTTCGACAGATTTTGTATATTGATTTTTCAATGACGTCGTAAACAATTTAAAAATTTCGCGGCCAGTTCTCCGGATATCTATAATGTAATCAATTAAAAATTATTGAACTACAACTACCTACTAAATTCGACTAAAAATTGGGGGTGCGGCCTGGGTAACAAAATCATAATTGGAATAAGTCTGACAGATTTCAAATAATAAGTATTTTTGCTTAATCTTATCAATAAAAAAAAAAAAAAAATAAGGCGCATCAAAGTTCGGGAGTGGGGTTTTGTGCAGTGTTGCCAACAGCACTGAGCCGGTCTGGGCCTAATGTCGCCATTTTTCACAGCTTAAGTAGCCTAAAATAGCCGAATTTCGGAGCAGGTAGCCTAAAGTAGCCCAAAAGCCACACTCAATCTATGACAAAAATTAAGATGTTGTTATGAATAAAATTAATATCTAATTTGCCCATACTGAAAAAACATTCTGTTATATTAATCTATATACAGAATGTTTTTTCTTCTAACCCGTATGGGCAAATTCTGGACTACAGCAGGGCTATTTTAAAACGTCGGATTCAATATCGGAAACGGATTTTAAAAAAAACCGAGGCAAATTTTAGCAATTGCTATTTTAATTTTCAAATACTTTTCGATGAATTGAATTGATATTTCCGTAAAGAAACATCAAAAATATTCCAATTCGGAAATAAAAAAAGGAATTGCGGAATATCGCCTCGGTAGTTTTTGAATCCGTTTCCGATATCGAATCCGAGCATTTTAAAATAGCCCAGCAGGTCTGAGAAAAAAACGCTAAAAGGAACTGAGGCTGAATATTGAAGAAATTAAAAAGGGCATTAAAAATATTGTGTTTTCGTAGATGTGAAATTTTTTCAAGATTTTTTTCGATATTCTGCTTCTACGTCACAATACGAACAAAATTATTTATCACAAGTTGCTAAAAGTTATCAAAATTTACTTCTAATTGCTTGTCAGAATGCTAGGAGCTGATTCTTTATGACTAAACAAGTGAGTTCCCTGCAACGTCTGCTCCACCTCGTCATTTTTTACTGAAATTTCCAAATGTAGCTTAAAAATACAATAAAGTATAGTGTCCGCTACGTTAGGCGTGTACCGGCGCCGAGTGTGGACTTGTTAGTTTCTTCAAATCAGTATACATACATATGTGGCATTTGGAGAAAAATACACTCGCGTGAGCACCCGTGAGCAATTTTCACTGCATGTAGCAGATACAGTATGAGGCATGAGTGGTGAGCACAGATAGGTAGTAGTGGGGGCAAGCTCACGCAAATACGCTTTTGGCCAAATCACAGGCGTAACTAACAGACAATTGCCCTGATTCTGTTGTTCACAACTAAACTAATTTTAATGTCACTATGTCTCTTTCTAACAAAGAACATAAGAAAAGGATGTAAGAAATTTAGTTCTGTCAAATTAGTCCAATGCTTGTTTTTAATATAATTTTAGTCGCCATCTATCGCGGTTACGCCTAAATACACGCAAAATACGACGGACAACTTAAAATATGTTCTATTCTTTTTCAATCATGTTCGTAAGAAAGAGATGAGATGTGACTAAAATTAGTTTAGTGCGATTTACAACAGAATCGGCACCAATGTTTGTTTGTCACGCCTTTACGCCTCAACTTCTCAACGGATAATCATGAAACTTGGCATGCAGATAGCCTATAGCATGGAAAAGGATATAGGCTACTTTTTATCCCGGGAACGCGGGTGAAACCGCGGGAGACAGCTATATTTCTTACGATTTAGCTCATAAATTGTGATTTGGCTTATATTATTACCTTGTCGTTGAGGTAGCCTAAAAGGCGACCAGTCGCCATCCCGAATTTATCGTCGCCAATTTTCGTCCTGAGTAGCCTAAATGGCGATAAATCGCCTACGTTGGCAACACTGGTATTGTGAAAAATTTAAGTCACGCGGAACTTCAACACACTAGAATGGGTGACACCCGGTGCGGAAATCGTAGTGTCACCCTTAAAGATATAAAAATCCCTTGGTACGTCACTGACTTCGTAATTTTTTGTTTGAAAAATACGTGTTTAATATTTTTTGATAATGTTAATGACTAATTTTTTTTTCTTTGATCGATTTTTATTATCAGAATCGACTAAGGCTGCATTCCGAATTACCGCAGTAATCGATTTGAGCGTGCTTAAACCCGTACCGAATTGAATAATGACAGATAACGATGTCCCGTGAAACGTCATAGATGACGTCATGATATGCGCCATCTTGCGCTCACACCGACCATGCCCTAAAATGATATCACCGTGAGCGCTGTCAAAAGTGACGGCAAAAATCTAATAAGATTCTTGGTTTTCTATTTGGCAAAGATACTTTTTATGATTTTATGAGAGAAAAATAATAAAAAAGCAGATATTCCTTTTCGCGAGTCAACTTATAAAAGATATAAGGAGTCCTAGCGCATTGATAATTCAGATTTTAATTAAATTCTCAAATATTCTGTTTTGAATACTGTGAGCGCGATAACGGGCGTTCCGAATGAAGAATGTTCACTAATTTTGAATTTTAGCTCATCGCATTTTCTGTAGAAAATAAAAAATATATGTGAAAGAATTATTTCAATACGACAATTACTTTCCGAGATATAGAATTTTTAAATGAGCGCGCGACGCGGGATTCGACCGCCCGGTACTTGATGCGTGTGACGTCATGTTTCAACGCTCGCTCAGTCCGTCGCGCTCTTTTTCTCTTGAAAAATCTTATTCCTTGGGTTTATAAATTTGAAACTTAGCACTATTACTTATCTAATCAAATAATACAGTTTCTCATTATTAGATTTTTAAAACTACCCCTAAAAGGGGGTTTAGGAGGTGTTAAAGTTTGTATGGAATAAACCTACCGCGCGGTCCGATTAACTTAAAACACGGTTTTAATACATCGTATAAACATAAAAAAACACGTGTTTTTGGGTTTCGCGAAAATCGACCCCTAGTAGGGCAAAAAGGGGTAATAATGTTTTAAGGGGAGGATTTTACTACGTCTGTATTAACTCAAAAATTGGAATACATTAGTTCCTTTTGTAGCCTAAGAAAGGATTTTAGAAATTCCATCCCTCCATCCAGTGGGTAAAGAAGAGGACGCAGGTAAAACGGCGGGGCGGAGTGTTAGTTTAGAGATAAAATCAAGGCTTATTGTTTTGAAGATCGTCAGTATAGTGAGAGTCTGCTATCTACACATTATTCATTTATAGTGTGCATTATTTTGGTACCCCCGCAGTTTCACCTGCGCGTACCTACAGTTTGAATTTTTTGCGCGGAACCCCGTTATTATTTTTCTAAAATAAAATTAGCCTAAGTTCCTTCTTATAACATACGCTATCTATCTGTGATAGTCTCCTTAAAATCGGTCCAGCCGTTCCGTAGGTTCGGACACAGATTACTAAATATTTACTACGTAAGTAAGGAGGCCGGAACAAACTGTGTCAAATGTTTAATCCGCATGCGAAGACGGTTACTATAAAAATAAATAAATAAATATCCTGGGACATTCCTCACACACGGTCATCTGATCCCAAACTAAGCAGAGCTTGTACTATAGAAACCAGATAACTGATATAATACATATACTACTTTTTATTTGTAAATACATACTTAATATACATAATTACACCCAGACTCAGGACATACAGACATGTTCATGCACACAAATACATGTCCTGTGTGGGAATCGAACCCACGACCTGCGGCGCGTAAGGTGAACCTTAACCAACTGCGCCAACTGGCACGTATAACAAGAGTATAAATAGGTACAGATAAAACATTACTACTTATTTGTTATCTATAACGTAAACTTAAACCGTCTTATTAATAAATAAGGTGTAAGTCAAGTATAGTTAAACCTAGGATTAAAATATATCCGTCACTTTCTAATGTCATATAAACAAAAAGGGCTGGAGCATGGCTGGAGCTATCTTAATACCTGGGTGTTACAAGACTGACTTACACCTTATTTTTTAATAAGGGGGAAAAGGTTTGGTAAGTACCTACTTAAAATTAATTCTTTTAGGTAAATAATGCAAAAAAAAAACAAATTCAAATACACACACAGGAAGCATGTGCATTCTTACTTACTCCTCGCTTTTCAGCGGCAACGGAATCACTATTCGTCTATAAATTAATGGGCAACTATAAGGCTATCTATTTTAATCCTTCATGATTTAATAAAGGTTTTTTTGTATTGTAATGACCTTGATTAAGAATACACACACTATGAACGTAACAGTAGAATAATTCACGGATGAAACAAAACACTTTCCCCTAATATTATAGCGCAAGGACCGCTGGCGACTAACGCAAGTGAGCGGAGCGTTACAAGATGACGTCACACTGGGGTCACGTGACTGCTAGTGGGCCTCGATATTTAGGGAAATTTCAAATTCAAGTTCTTTGTAGAATACCTACTACTCAACTTCCAAGTAATGTTTCAGTTTAGTAATATGGTGTTAATTGTACTAAAACTTTTCATGCAATTTTGGAGACAACCTGAAAAGCCGCGATACACGTAATTCGTTTCATTTTACTTTACTGGTGCACATGGATTAAATAATACCACCATATAATATGCAATAAAACTCAAAATACACGAATTTATGAAAATAAAAATGAAACTGCTACGCCACTCTGCAAGTTCCCGCCAAAAAGTCCCTATCTTATTACTTACTTAGTTTGTGCTACTGGACTTTTTGGTGGGAACTTGCAGAGTGACGTTGTGTCTTCATTTTTATTTTCATAAATTCGTGTATTTTGAGTTTTATTGCATATTATCGGTGGTATTTTATCCAATAAAGATCAATTCATGTGCACTAGGGCATGAATATCGGAATCTCGTAATATCGGAATCTCGGACCTTTTCTTCCGATATTACAATATCGGAATTGAGTGATCCAATATCGTAATATCGGAATCAGATATTTTTATCTATGCTATACGCTTGCAATACCAGGAGTATCATTCGCGCGTTGCCGACCCTAAAGAAATCTCTTCACACACTTTTTGAAGTAACCCCATGCTGTAGTCCATTGGGAAAACCACGGCGGGGAGCTCATTCCACAATCTGAGCGTCCGCGGAAACTCCTTTGAGTTCGCACAGTTCGAAACAATTCTGGTTTCAATGTGTGAGGATGGACTCCCCGTCGATGGCGAGGGTTGCGATGGTGGAAGGTGGCCGTGGGCAGCAATTCTTTAGAATACTCTCCGTTGTACAAGCGGTAGAACACACATAAGGAGGCAAAGTCTCTCCTCAGACTGATGGGTTCTAAGCCGCTTGTGAGCTCGGGATCGTCAACAATTTTGATGGCACGTCGCTGAACCGAGTCTAACGGCCCAAGCTAGTATTCAGGTGCTCCCGCCCATAGATGACAGCAGTACTCCATATAAGGCCGGACTTGCGACTTGTAAAGTTGCAGCCTTTGCCCGATGTGAAGTACTGCCTCGCTCTGTTAAGCACTCCGAGCTTTTTGGATGCCAGCTTAACCTTGTCTTCCAAGTGACTCCGGAACAAAACGTCGCTAGAAATGTTAAAACCAAGGATCCCGATGCTTTTACTGATGTTCAAGAAAGTGTTCTGGAATTGTGGAGCCACAGACCATTCTTAGCGGTGAACGCGCAGGCTTGAGTCTTTGTGGGGTTGAAATGGACTAGGTTTAGTCGAGCCCAATCGGAGACACAAGTTAGTGTACTCTCGATTTCAGACACCAGCCGTTCGCGGCTTTCCTCCACCTCGGAACGAGGGATATTTGCACGGCCCGTGTAATGAGCGTCCCCTGTACTATCGTCCGCATAGCAATGAATGCCGTTAATAGATAGCATATCATTGATATGCGGAAGGAACAGTGTAGGGAACAGCACAGAGCCTTGCGGGACGCCGGCATTAACGCCCATGCTATCGGAGCAGCTACCGTCGACGACGGCTTTTATGCATCTGCTGGACAGAAGCTGGCGACCCATTTGCATAATCCCTCGGGAAGCCCGTATGCTGGCAACTTCGTGAAAAGACTTTGTGCCAGACCCGATCGAATGCCTTCACCACATCTAGGCACACTGCCAATGCCTCACCTTGACTCTCGATGATGACACTTCTCTTCTTAACCAAACTAAAGAAGATATGGAGGACCTCTCGGCTCATTAAGAAACCACTAATCTCCAATTGGGACTTGCAATCAACAGAGATAAGATGAAAATTTTAATGATAGACCGGGTGTAACTTAATAGATTGGACGTACTGAGAAAAATCTACATCTACCTCGGCTCTACCAATTCCAACACAGGATATTGTGAAGATGAGATCAGACAGAAGACGATGTGCAATCACAAGATCAGCAGTAGGAAGATTTGGAAAGACAGAAGTATAAACAGGAAAACAAAGATTCGACTTATGAGATACCTGGTCTTTCCGATCTTTCCTTAAAGAGCTGAAACTTGGTCCTTAAGCCTACAAGATAGCCGGAAAATTGACGCACTGGAGATGTGTTGCAGAAGACGCTTCCCGAAAATGCCGTTGACGGCCTTTCGCACCAATAACGTGATACTGAAGGAGATTTGAATAACAGATAGACTTTCGTCGACTGTACAGCTTCAAATTCTCAAGTTCTTTGGTTACATATGCAGAAACGAACACTCGATAAAGAGACTTGTTGTCCAGAGTGGGAGGGTGTACTTGCAATGTACTACGATCCGCAAAAAATGGAAAAGCATTGCGAAAGCTGTAACCCTAGTCAAGGAGAACATTGGCGTTGAAGACCCACCATATACACTATCTATTGCAACCACGACCCCTCTGACAAGAGTGCTTGACTGAGCAGAAGATGTTTTCAATCCAAATTTATAACGAACTAGTCCTGACTGACCCCCGAGGTTTCACCCGCGTTCCCGGGATTAAAAGTAGCCTATAATACTCGGGGATAACGTAGCTTCCTATAAGTGAAAAAAAAAACTAATCAGACCGGTAGTTCCAAAGATTAGCCAGTTTAACCAAACAAAAAAACTCTTCCACTTTATAATATTAGTAAAGATAGATAAGTATATAATGAATATGTGCAATTTATAAGGAATATGTGCAATTTATAATAAAAATGTCTAATTCCGATATTAATATCGGAATTCCGATATTGAGATCCAATATCGGAAATCAATATCGGAATTGAAAAATCTTCCGATATTACATGCCCTAATGTGCACCAGTGAAGTGAAATGAAATGAATATGTGTATCGTGACTTTACAAGTTGTCTCAAAAAGTCTGTGATAAGTTTTAGTACAATGACCACCATTTTACTAAAACATGACTGGACGGTGACTGATCATGCGGACTATGTGAAAGTGAATGTGCGGACTATATTAAAGTGATATTATAAATAAAATGTATGGGCGCCGCGCCCCCCGCACAACCTGCGAGGGGAAGCAAGGCGCCCCCCCAACCCAAACCCAAGAAGGGTGAGGCGGGGAGAAGGGACCCACAGCTTGTCGCGGCTGTAGAGGTCCTCTATCGCGTGTTAGAGGCCCTCAGAGCGGGTATGGATCCGGTACCAATTGTACTAAGAGGTTTGGCGGACTTGCTACAATCTACTTGAGCAGCGCCAAATCAAAATTATTCATTGGAACGCAAGCTCCCTTAAGGAGAAGCTATCCACTTTTAAAATGTTCCTCAGACAGTACCAGCCAGACGTGGTACTGGTGTCGGAAACCATGCTGAGAGCATGCGACTCATACAAAGTACCTGGCTACATAACATATAGACAAGACGAAACGACCGGATCCCGCGCGTACCGCGGCCTGGCAGTCTTTATCAAACGCCGCATAACACATCAACAACTACCCCTAGTTAGCTTGCAGTCAATGTACGGGTTGGGCGTTGAACTTTGTATCGAAGGAACATCCCCGATCAGAGTTTACGCTGCTTACCAACCCCCAGTAGGACGACTACACGCGGCGGACATCCGATTATTACTGGACTCCCCGGTGCCGACAATCGTCGCTGGTGACCTAAACTGCAAGCACACCAGCTGGAATGCAAGCCGGAACTGCCAAAACGGCAACATATTATTTAACACCTCAGAGCAGGCAGACTATGTTGTCGAGGGACCTGAGGTCCCTACGCATTACCCAAGAATCGAATCTCATGCACCAGATGTGCTCGACATCATAATTCACAAGAACCTGGACTGCCAGGTCATACAGGAGGTCCTTCTAGACGACATGGGATCCGACCATCTACCGATTTTACTGTCTCTCTATCATCAAGTTAGAATCCCGACACAAGTACTGAGGAAAAAAACAAATTGGCAGGCGTTTGCAAGCACGCTGAATAAATGTGACTTTCCACAGTTCCCGCTTCTCCTTCCTGAGGACATAGACCGGTTGGCGAATGTCATCCAACACTCATCCTCCAATCCAACACTCAGGAAGCGATCTCTCCTCCACCGAGCAACCCATTCGCAGGCGGCACGCCAATATACCAACATCCTTGCTGATATTAATATACAGTGAAACCTGGTTAAGTGAGACATCAAGGGACCTGCAATGTCGTTTCACTTATAGAGGTATTCCACTTACCCAGTGTCTCAGATATACAGGTATAAATAAATATCTGTCTCATTTACAGAGGGTTCCATTAATAGAGGTGAGAATACAGGTTATTTCAGTTATACAGGTGCGATCATTA
Organism: Polyploca ridens; assembly: GCA_951394255.1. Taxonomy (NCBI): domain Eukaryota; kingdom Metazoa; phylum Arthropoda; class Insecta; order Lepidoptera; family Drepanidae; genus Polyploca; species Polyploca ridens. Next base: position 4,254 of record CATOBL010000242.1, on the reverse strand, counting down.
AATAAAATAACGTGTTATATATGTAAATGAGTTTAAATAAAAAAAAAAATAGTATGTACTTAAAGGTAATCATACAAATGTAATCAACAAAAATATTCAAGCACGTTTTTACACGTAATATGTACGAATATAGAAACAGAATGTATCAATTATAAAAATCTGTCATTTTAGTTTGTCGTTTGGAAGTATCAGCCATCAGATGTTTTGGCACATTAAATTCGGCACAAACTTCTTCGCGTGTCTTCCCACTTTCATAAACGGATATTAACTTCAGCTTTTCACGTAATGATAACGATTGTAGCTTTCGTTTTGGCATTTTACAAATAAACATCTGTATGATAGTAAAGCGAAACTAAAACTGAAGGTAATTGAAGCTCAAAATTACTTACGTACTTGGAATTACGTGTGGGTTTGTGTGTAAACAAACAATGTTATCTCAGTTACAGAGGTTTATGCATATAAAATTTACTCGCTGTCTCAGTTATAGAGGTAACTATGATGATAAATCGAAAGAACAAATCCCAGATATAGAGGCTTACCTCGTCCCACTAACAGAGGTAATTCAGTGCCAAAGTGTTGGGACCTCCGCATGAGTTCCAGTTATGGAGGTTTCTCACTTATCCAGGTCCCACTTAAGAGGCCGTTATCAATATCGAAACGGGCCGAATTAGGTATTTGACACGTCCACGCACACGCGGGAACGCTCGGTCGCGTGTGTGCGTGAGTCCGGGAGTCATTGATGGTCAATCCGGCGATAAAATGGTTTTGATCCATTGATATTTTTTACGTGTCTTTTACTTTTTGGTTTTTTCTATTGAAATAAAAAGTCATGGTGGTAAATCAAATCAAAATCATCAATACCGGTTTGGAAGGTTGCATTTGCTGAGAAATGCCGGTAATAAACTCAGCAATGACTATTTTCAAAAACATTTTAGATTTATTACATAACTATATACAGGAAAAATTTTTTCACAGTACGGATATTTTTTTTGATGGTTCAGTATCCGTAATAGAACACATTTCCATTATTTATTCAATACTTTATTTTTTCTTTTTGACTTTACTTGAAAACAGACAAATATGGACATTCTATTCGTAATCATATCAATGAGAGCGTGTAGCGGCCGCCGGCCGCGCGGCGGGTGTCGGAGGGGGTGAAACTCCCTCCCGGCCTTCCTGGCCGGCCGGTGCTCGACCGACAGTCTGCGCATGCCCACGCGCCGCGTAAGTCGTCACGTGTTTCGTTTCCGCGCAAGGACCGCGCCGCGCGTGTTTCGTACATACCTACATCGTCCGAACACGACACGATGTCTTAATGGTGCGAGTTTATTACGACGAATGTATCTCAGTGAGAGCATACCTTGTATGCAAGCCCATGGGTTCCGTAGCCCCGCGGTCCCTAATGAAAATACCATTTTAGCAGCCACTGAAGGCTGCTTGATCACGGGTAGTTCAAGACCCCGAATCACGCACAAGGGTCTGGCAGACTGCGACTGGCGCTCGAAGTCCAAGAAACAATTTTTGATTTCTTTGGGCGAGATCCAAGAGCCGGTAGCTACGATGCGGTACGTGTACGTCCTAGACGAACGAATTTAAACGACTTAAAGTTAAAAATAATGAACGCCTTTCGTGAAGTGAAAAGTTACACTAGTGTTCTGAACAAAAAGGCCATTTATTCAAACGTGCACGTTTATGCCTACAAAGAGGAGGCTTGATTTTGAACAATTATTACAATACAGTGATTAGTGGGGGTAAGCAATTATTTTTAATTAACAAGTTTAGTGATAGGTTATTTTTGACTGATAATAATACTTAGTTGATTCCTAAGTACCTAAGTAGTAGTATGCATACCATACCATTAAGTAGTTTTCAATTTATTATTTTTATTATGTTTTTTTTATAAGTGCCTTAATTTAATTGATAATACTTCATTTTTTGCATTTTGATGGTCTAAAGCCCATGAAATTATGAAGGAATAATTGGAATTACTCTTCAAATAAGTACAGGTCACAGCCAAAAATTTAAAGTGCTAGACATTTTCGAAACTGATAAATAACCCGCGCACAGCTGATAGTAGGGGCCACGTTCCGCTGCCCCCGCCGCGGCCGCCCGCTGCGCGTTCACCATAAAAAAAGTTTCAATTTAGACATCTTTCGGTACCGATAACTTTATTTTTTTGTACTAAGACATATAAAAATAAAAAATAGGTTTTTCATAAAACTCGTTTAAGTTTAATTTGGCAAAATTTCCGTACTGGATAAAAATTTTTCCTGTATATAAATGCATTGATGTTCGTTAGTCAAAATTACTGGTCCTAGATACTGGTCCGATTGCTCTCAAAATCGATATTTGAGAGTCCTCGGGGTCACAAAACAAGAATCTTTTCTCAGAATTTCGAAAAAGTATCCGCCATGTTGAACTTTTTAGATACCGGTCCGATTGCTCTCAAAATCGATATTTGAGAGTCCTCGAGGTCACAAAACAAGAATCTATTCTCAAAATTTTGAAAAAGTGTCCGCCATATTGAACTTTTTATATACTGGTCCGACTACTCTCAAAATCGATATTTGAGTGTCCTCGGGGTCACAAAGCAAGAAACTTTTCTCAGAATTTTGAAAAAGTGTCGCCATGTTGAACTATTTAGATACTGGTCCGATTGCTCTCAAAATCGATATTCGAGAATCCTCGGGGTCACAAAATAAGAATCTACTCTAAAAATTTTGAAAAAGTGTCCGCCATGTTGAACTTTTTAGATACTGGTCCGATTGCTCTCAAAATCGATATTTGAGAGTCCTCGGGGTCACAAAACAAGAATCTATTCTCAAAATTTTGATAAAGTGTCCGCCATGTTGAACTTTTTAGATACTGGTCCGATTGCTCTCAAAGTCCTCGGGGTCACAAAACAAGAATCTATTCTCAAAATTTTGATAAAGCGTCCGCCATTTTGAACTTTTTAGATACTGGTCCGATTGCTCTCAAAATCGATATTTGAGAGTCCTCGGGGTCACAAAACAAGAATCTATTCTCAAAATTTTGAAAAAGTGTCCGCCATGTTGAACTTTTTAGATACTGGTCCGATTACTATCAAAATCGATATTTGAGAGTCCTCGGGGTCACAAAACAAGAATCTATTCTCAAAATTTTGAAAAAGTGTCCGCCATGTTGAACTTTTTAGATACTGGTCCGATTGCTCTCAAAATCGATATTTGAGAGTTCTCGGGGTCACAAAACAAGAATCTATTCTCAAAATTTTGATAAAGTGTCCGCCATTTTGAACTTTTTAGATACTGGTCCGATTGCTCTCAAAATCGATATTTGAGAGTCCTCGGGGTCACAAAACAAGAATCTATTCTCAAAATTTTGATAAAGTGTCCGCCATTTTGAACTTTTTAGATACTGGTCCGATTGCTCTCAAAATCGATATTTGAGAGTCCTCGGGGTCACAAAACAAGAATCTATTCTCAAAATTTTGATAAAGTGTCCGCCATTTTGAACTTTTTAGATACTGGTCCGATTGCTCTCAAAATCGATATTTGAAAGTCCTCGGGGTCACAAAACAAGAATCTTTTCTCATATTAATGAAAAAGTGTCCGCCATGTTGAACTTTTTAGATACTGGTCAGATTGCTCTCAAAATCGATATTTGAGAGTCCTCGGGGTCACAAAACAAGAATCTATTCTCAAAATTTTGATTAAGTGTCCGCCATGTTGAACTTTTTAGATACTGGTCCGATTGCTCTCAAAATCGATATTTGAGAGTCCTCGGGGTCACAAAACAAGAATATATTCTCAAAATTTTGATAAAGCGTCCGCCATTTTGAACTTTTTAGATACTGGTTCGATTGCTCTCAAAATCGATATTTGAGAAGCCTCGGGGTCACAAAACAAGAATCTATTCTCAAAATTTTGAAAAAGTGTCCGCCATATTGAACTTTTTATATACTGGTCCGATTACTCTCAAAATCGATATTTGAGAGTCCTCGGGGTCACAAAACAAGAATCTATTCTCAAAATTTTGAAAAAGTGTCCGCCATGTTGAACTTTTTAGATACTGGTTCGATTGCTCACAAAATCGATATTCGAGAGTCCTCGGGGTCGCAAAACAAGACCCTATTCTCAAAATTTTGAAAAAGTGTCCGCTATATTGAACTTTTTATATACTGGTCCGATTACTCTCAAAATCGATATTTGAGAGTCCTCGGGGTCACAAAACAAGAATCTATTCTCAAAATTTTGAAAAAGTGTCCGCCATGTT